>VUQK01017123.1:10469-27945 GCA_015106715.1 Bujurquina vittata
GGAGCCTTTGGGGGGGGCTGGGGGGGGGGGGGGGGGGGGGGGGGGTCGGGGGTCCCCCGTTTGGGGGGCCCCCCCCCCCCCCCCCCCAGTCCCAGATAAGCAAAAGAAAATATATGGCTGGATGGATGCAATATCATCTGGAAAGTGTCTGATTGGCAACAGCTTCATTCTTCAGAATGACATTGATCCCAAACATACTGCCAGTGCAGTAAAAGCAAGCCCGGATAGACAATTTCACAATGGAACACTATCAGTCATGAACTGGCCTCCCCAGAGCCTGGACCTCATTCAGAGATGAGCTTTGAATATCCTTTGAGAAGCGCTGGAGAACTATTCCCAACGATGACTTAAGGAAAACACAAGAAAGCTGCCTCAGAGAGTTCAGGCTGTGTTAAAGAATAAAGGTGATCATACCAAATATTGACCGTCAAGCTTTTAGAATTGTACAAACTGAGGGTTTTTTTTGCCATATTAACTATATTTCCATGTACAGTACTGTGCAAAAGGTTTGAGCAATCCCTCATTTCTTTGTATTTTGCTATGAAAATGGGTGCAGTGATTTATTGGCAAAAGTATTTATTTTTGAGACAGACTGTTCCTAACAAAGTGCCTAAAGATATAATTTAAAACTGGTATTTTGCTAAGATGTCTGTTATGCATGGACGCAACATGTCTAACTCAAGGTTAGGTTCCATTTTAAATTTGAAGGATTCATAGGTCAGTGTTAAATGGCTTAACAATTTTTTAAAAATCCTCTTAAAAGGGTGCTTATATATCTTCTTCTACTTAAAAAATATTTAATTGATAGCTGTGGTCAATATGCATGAGTAAACCCACTATTCCATGACTTTGAAGCCCTTGAGATGGGGAATGACCCCAGATGTGGTTCTTTAGATAAGGGTCAGAGACATTGCTGGCATAACCTTAGACAGCAAGCAGGGGTGGCAAAATCACAAAAATTATGCATATAGTTCTTATTTAATTATTAGTCTTCATGTATTCTTTCTTGCTGTACTGCTAATTGGTACATTCTCTCAATTGCTCATAAGAGCTGCACTTTTACCTTTTGGTCACTAGATGGAACCATTGTTGCTGTTTAACAACCCCACGTCAAGCAGTGATTTACTATGTTTGAAATTTTTTACACAACAAATGATCCCAAGATAAAGCCTGTTTCTATATCTCAGGTGCTGTGGATGTGGATGTGCCGGATGGAATGGAGGTGGATGCTGCTTCCGGATTTATGTCCAGGACTTTGAGGGTCCTAAAAGGCAAAACATTGCCAGAGACCAGGCTTTCCACTGAGGACCTGCAGGTAGCATACTCACGCTCCTCTGATCCAGTCTGCCTCAAATCATCAGCAAAAAAAATACCCCAAATGTGACTTTTATGTTTATCTATTTTGTTGCATATGCCAAAGAGAATTTAAAATCATACAGCAGATATAGACAGGGGCAACTCTTCTGTCAACAGTCCTACGTCAACATATTCCCACGTCATTCCTATTGCTGTAAGGCTTATGTCGTAAAACACCCCAGTGAGTCTGCTGAACATGAGCAAAGCAAGCCTGAGAAACTGCCAATCCTGACACACTTAAAACACACCACTACTTTATTAGTTCTTTTATAATCCTTTACTTTAAGTGAAGTGTAGGTACAAGAGTTTGTCAAATTCATAAACTTGTGTTTATATGTCAAGTTAGGGTTAATACTCATATTTTCCCATTTCCAAAACCTAATATGAAGCACCCTTCTGTGTGTCCTTAGATGGTAGTGGCCAAAGGGGTGGAAGGTATGGAGCAGGTGCTGGGCTGGGACAGAGCAAAGACGTCCGTGCTGCTGCAGGCCTGCGAAGCTGAGCTGACCACGCGTCTCCAGCAGATTCATGCTGTGCAATCCATCAGGAGCAACACACAGCTGCACGGCAACCAGCAGTCGAGCAAAAAGAGTAAGGAGGAGGGCGCAGAAATGCCAGCCCAAGGCGGCGTCTAGGCCGAGGCTCTACCTGAGCAGAGACTGATAAGGAGCCACACTACTAGCCTCAGGGTCAGCAGAGTGGGATTTTGCTCTGTGTTACCGATAATAACAAAACTGCTGGAATACATGAATCCTAAAAGTGTTGACACTTTTGTAAGATTTGCAAACCGGTTGAATGCTTTTTCCCCAAGAGGAAGCTGGATGATTTGCATGTCATGTTTATCAAAGACATTAACCCCATTTTTTTTATTAGCTCCTTATTTTGTGTCATGCTGTGAATAACTACAGATAAACATATTGAAACCTACAGCTATTGTTCAGTATTTGGGGAAATACTCTTATTTGCTTTCTTGCATGTGCAGTAATCTCACTAGTTGACAAAAAAGGTGCTGCACCTTTAGACCAAAGTCCAAGGTTCACTGTTTAAATAAATTGGGTCTTGTCATCTAACTCACTCCTTATTTGCTTTCTCACAAGCGAGAAAGTAAAAACAGTGTTTTTCCAAATAAGCAGAACTGTTTTAAGGATGATTGTTACTTTCAAAAGCAGCATTCCACTATTTATTTTTCTTTTGCCTTTTGCTGACCCTAAAACTCTGTCAGGACTAAAAGGCACACACTACATTTTATTTTAGATCCTCGGTTTACATACAGGCAATACATTTACTTTGAAATAGCTAGGAAAGCCTTATGGATGTCCAGTAAAATACTAGTAGAAATCTGCATTAAAAGTCAAGCAAATTTCTAACGAATATGCTGAAATATTTGTTGAAACTGTGCACTCTAGGGTGAAATGCCAGTTTGTGATGATTTAAGGACTTTTTACATGGAGGAAAGAATATCAGAAATACCTCAGTATCATGATGAGTGCAGATACTGGCAAACCTCAGGAATCAATATCAAGTCATTTGGACAACACTGATAGACATGGCAAACGTAATCGGGGGGGTGACCTTTTTCTCCAGAAACATACAGAGATGTGAAAATTTGGGAAATATGTTTAAATGGGAACACAGCAATCCTAACCCTTAGCAGTGACGAGTTAGATGCATGTTACGTCATACAAGGACGCCTCACTGGCCTCTGTGTGTGTGCGCGTGTGTGTGTGTGTGTGTGTGTGAGACACTGTGATCTAGCTTCATATGTGAGTTACATAGAACCAGCAATCTCTGTTGCACGCTCTTGTGGAAGTTGTGCATGAGTCTAGTGGCTGTGATGTAAGAGGGTGTGGACTGTGTGTGTAGATCCACGTGACTCATGGGGATAGCTTTTCTCATCTCATCTCTGTCTTGAACAATGAACACAAATGATGGATTTGAATTTGCAGAAAAGACCTTCTTTTTGTGTTGTAGTGAAATTAAAATGTCACTGCCAGCTTGTACTTTCATGTTAGATACCCTTTAAGTGCAGCATTCATAAGGAGCTTATAATTACTCGGTATTGTGTCCATGGATGCAACAAAAAAAGGAGCCCTGGCACATCACCAAGAAAAACTGCAGGCTCTAGGAGGCTTTCCATATTTTTGAATTTAATTTCAACAGGTATCTAAGGGAAGTTGTGCATGGCTGCACAGATTTATACATGTGAAATGGTGGAGGAGGGATTTTTTTCTCATTAAATGTGCCTTTAAACTTCTCACAGTTCTATTGTCCCACATTTTTATAACTAATATTAAAAGTCTTTAGAATTATATACAATACAAATGAAAAATACAATTCTGTATTTTCAAGACTTCCTCTGATGAATAAATGGCTGCTCACTGTAAAGTGACAGCATTAGTTTTGACCTTAAAACCAGTAGCTCTTCTTTGTCATATTAAATTTGAAACCTCTAAAACACCTATTAGTGAAGGTGCGTGCACGGTCAGAAACATTACCAATGCCAAAAAGCAAACAAACAGTAGTTTCTTATAATGAATTTCCTTTATATTTCTTACTACAGCAACTTAACTGAGTTCATGCACTAGTGTAATAGTGATGGGCATATTAGCTACAAGCCTGCCAGCTTACTGGCAGCGTGCTGCTGCTGGGTATTTTTCAACAGCTGGTTAATGGGTTTCATGGTGTGCGTAATTCCTGTGGAATTAGCTCCGACTAGGCTGAACAGTTACGAGTGAGTGTGAGAGAGCACAGGAGCGGTCGATTGCTCTGTCATGTTTCACGCTGTCTATGCGGATTAGATTATGACTTAACGGTGCTCAGGTAAGAACTGCAGGTTTGCTCGGTAAGCACACACGAGCCCTGAGGGCTGTCTGGTATTTCATGCTGTAAACAAACATCCCATGTGGGCAGATGGATTTCAGAGCACATGTCCACGCAGGACCTCATGTTTTGGGCTGCAAAGGACAAGGTGATCTGTGGGTCAGCACATATCTCGCCTTGTTAAGACGTGGTTGCCTTCAAACTCTAAAATATAATAAACAGTTCAATCAAAGCTAACAGACTGCAGTTTAAAGAAGTCACACATTCACAAAGAAATTGTGCTGACCTAATTCCAAGGGACACGAAGGAAAGGAAGGAGCAGAAGGAACAATAAAAATAAATCAGCACAAATACTTTTCTGTCACTCACTGACACATTGAGACGTGCACTTCTGAACCGTGAGAGGGGCGCACAGACGAAAGAGATGCATGGAGAAAAAAACCTGTTAAAATTGAGGTAATTTCTTTGGACTAAATAACACTTTGTTTTGATAGACGAGTGGAGCTTTAAGAACCGGCTGCATAATGTATGAAGGTTAAATGACTAGCATGCACCGCTTCTTGGGCCGCTTACTGACATCTAGAATTTCTTAAGAGATGTTCTTATTTCTTTGTTTCCTCAGCTAGATTAAAGAATAATGAAATCAGCCACAGCCATTTGAGGAATCCTTGTTTAATCAAAATGCATATCTGTCCACATAGTTTTAGATTTTATGTTGGGCACAAACTATTGATTGTAATGAACAAATTTGGACTAAATCATAAAACCGTCTTATTTTAAACAATTCAAATAAGATTCAGTTAACTCAACAAGCCATCAGTCTGAAGTCAAAGTGAGGGCCTCAGCATTGGTGCTGGTGTACTGGATCTTCCATCCCTTGTTTTTTCCACTAGTGTCAGATCTGAATGCAACATGCACTTCATAACTTCCTGTGTCAATGCGATCTGGTGGCGTCGAGCCACAGAAGGGTCCGTACTCTTGTCCAGCTGTTGAAATCTTTCACAGGGAAACATCAAATAAGAAAAAAAAACGTGATTCAGGATTGACTGATGTCTGGCTAAATATGCATGAAACCACATAGCAATACATTATATCACCAGGCAGGAGGACAAGTCGGTGGCAGACCACCTCCACAAGCATGAGGAGGAATACATTGCTCATTCATTAGCGTGTGTGTGTTTAGAATCAGGAGTCACACAACTGACCTTCAACATATCATACGGACAGGGGGCTTCTGGGTGTCCTTCTATGTCAAAGGGCTCCAGGAAGTTCAGGATTATTCTGGAGCCTTCCGGTAGACGGATGGTGTGGTTGCACTGACTCAGGGGTGGGTAGGGGTTCGGATAACCTGGACTAGTCAGGACCCCCGAAAGCGACGTCAACACCTGGTTCTGGCAGGGCACTGTGAAGAAGACTCGCACACTAAAAGCTGTCATTTTGAGGCACTGATTTAAACATTTTGTAAAGCCGTACCGACAGCTGCTGGATTCTGAAGTGCTGGCTATAAAGAGTTTTTGATTAGAACAAAATAATTGTTTCACATCAATTGAAACATTTCCTGGCATCATAAATGATGAGATTCATTTAGGTTTTTGCCTTTTTGTCCTGGCAAATGTGCAGATGTTGCCTCAGACAAAAACAAATGAGCATTGCAAAGAGGCAGAGTTGCTGTAATTCATATAATTAGTACAATCTGTAGGCAGATAATCATTTTTGCCTATTCATTGCATGATTTGTTTTGTCACCCTTTTTCCTCTGGCAAAGAATAATAATTTAAGGCACATCAGCTGGTAATTGTGATTAATTACCTTGTGTCAGTACATTATTAGTGCTGCACACAGGTATCAATTTTTAATGCCATTTTGAAGTTGCTTTTCCCTTAGGAATCGACAGTAATTAACCTCGCCTTACACCAGCTGGCAGAGATCAACTACTTTGTGCAGTCTGAAATTACTTAGCACAGGCCAGCTATGACAGAATGAAATCCAGTATGGAACACCAGCAAGCGTGTGCCCTGTGAAATATCAGTAAATTGTTTTTTGAAGACCTTTTTTTTTTTTTTTGTGCAGTTCTAGGAATTAATGAGAGCATTTTGAATGACAAATGACAACAATTAGATTTAAATACAAGTTTACAACACAGCAATCTCATCCAATTTCAGTGCTCTTTCCCAAACATCTGATATTAAGAACTAGTTGTATTTTAATTGTCTTAAATAAAACCCCCACCTCAACACCACAACAACAAACTTCGCCAACTGAAAGATTGGGCCATTCATGTGTTTACATCGTCAGTAAATGAAGGGGAATTAAATGTGCCATTGCCGGGTTTGGGAGGATCTGAGCAGCAGTGCATTTATCTCCAGAAAGACCTATTTACAAATCAACATAGTCAGGCAATGTATGGCGAGTTCTTAACACTCCACCTGACTGAGCAGCTTTTGACCCACTGAGATTGAGCCTCAGGCTGTATCACTCTTACCTGTGCAGGATCTTCTGTTGTCATGGAGAAGGTATCCTTGTCTGCACGTGCAGTAATAGCCACCGATGTAATTGTGGCAAAAATGATCACACACTCTCTCCCCTTCTACCTTGGACAGGCACTCATTGATGTCTGCAGTGGAGTGAAAGAATAAATATGCATTTTCTTTTCAATCCATGAACATTCTTAAAAGTGAGTTTGAGTGTGCTTAAACCCTTTACACTGCCCCAGAGTGCATATCTTCACCCTCTTCAAATAATGTCATTTTGTAACAAACGTTTTATTTTTGCCTAAATCATCATATTTTCAGTGTTTGGTTCAGTTTTTGGTCTTTTTTTTTAAAAAAAAAATCTGTTTAAAAAAATGGCACAGGCCTTTATTTTAAGAGGGTGACAATATGCAATCGTGGCCTTTATGAGTTGTTATAGGTAGAAAAAAATCTCCACTTTTCTAACGCTGGTGCATTTACTGCAGTGGTCCTCAAACTGTGGAGCCCCAGTGATGGGGTATTGAGCCATAGGAGGTGGAGTGTGCACAGCCAAGGGAAAACTATGGAGTGACGCTCAGTTTTATAGGGAAATAAACACACTGATGCTTCTGATTGTGATTGTTAATGTTCAGTAATAAAAACATTTTAAAAATCAGGTGTGGTGAGTAAAGTCTTTTTTTGACTTCTGAACTAGGGCACTAGGGTAAAAGTTTGAAAATCACAGATTTCCTGTTAAATGTTACACAGAAACAAAATGAATCTGGTTCATGCTAACTCTAGCTCATACAAAACTCTGACTCCCAATTAGCTGAAACAAAACAATGATTGCACAAACAGTTTTTTCATAGGCTCTGCAGCAATCTCTGGGGTGCAGCACTACAGCCAATTAAAATAATAGTTTTGATAGGAAAAGTATTAACTGTACGAAAACACTTTTTTTTTTGTTAACTTCAGTCATCAACATTAAAATCCCAAGAGGAGGTAAAGAAGAGGGCCTGTGCTTAAAATTATCTGGGAGAAAAGCAACACACCTAGATTATATATAAAATTAGGTGCCTTCTAAAAGATTTTATTGATGTGGGGCATATTGTATTATATTTGTACTTTGTTGTCTATCTTTATTAATGTGAATTCATTAATGCATTGCTCTATGGACCCGTGAAGATTGAATTTCAGTAGAAACCTCACTGCTCTTTGTTCTGTGTAATTACAGCTGAGGAAAAAATGTGTCTCCCTTCTGGCAACAAATGTCACTATTTTGCATCACCTTCTGAGGTGTAAAATGCTTGGAAGCCGGTGAATCGTCCCTCGTTAGAGTAGTCACTCCTAAAGACCACTGACATGAGGTTTCGGGCTGACAGGATGATTGTATTCCTCGGGGCGCTTTCATGGTTCTTCTTTTCCTCACCGCAAAACCGCAAGGTTTCATTCCCCTCTGCCAAAACCTGGTTTGACAAGGTCAGAGGCCTTTTAGTGAGTAAGCTACTGATGCCAAGTCAATCCACATAATGGGATCCTGAATTCCTCCCGCATGTACCTGGATGTAGTCATATTCACACTGGTCTGAGGGTTCCATGCTGAAGTGGGTGAAGTAGAGTTTGACCCTGTAGCCATCTGGGACAGTGATGTTCCACACTATGCGCTGGTTGTCAGGGTATGTCTGGGGGAAGCTGGGGGAGGTGAAGCTACCGTATAACCCTGTCATTTCCACACTCAGCGTGACATGGAGGAGAGAGCAAACGACAACAACACAGAGGCCACTGGGAAAAATCAGGTGCGATGGCAGTAGTTACAAGGATTATTTTGTAGAAATGAAAAACTGGCGCTCACCAGGTCATGTTGGCTTCTCAGTCCCCAGACGGTGCCTGTTTGGGAATGCTTTCACTGATCTGAGGGTAAATGAACCCGGCCGTCCTGCCTGGCTGACATTTCGGTAAACAAAGTGAGACAGACACGTGGTCACTTTGTTTTCATTCTCCACCTTCTTCAGTTAGAAATCCATCAAATGGATGTATGTCAGAATAGTTAATATTCATTCTCATCCAGTTTAAGTCCTTTTTGCTTTTCACTTCAACTCTTTTCAAAAAAGAAATTTTTAGGTAATTTGACAGAACTTTTTATCAGCAATAAAAACACAGTATAAATGACATCACATCAGAAAAGTACTTTATACAATTGTAATTAATTACCATTTGCTGTATATATATATTGATTTTACCCTTAATATATAGAACATAAAAATATAAACACAGCATTGTGCAAAAGTCTTGAGCCACCTCTCTTTTCTTCATGTTTTGCTTCCAAGGACCTACATGTTCTTGTAATTTATTAAAGTGGTTCAGTCCAGTCCTTGTACCAGACCATTTTCATAGGAATGTTGTTTTTTGTTTATTAAGCCACTTAACACTGACCTATCAATCATTCAAACATTAAAAAGGGCACCTAACTCAAGGGACAAGCCAATGTTGTGTCTACGCTTAACAAACAGGTTACATGGCATTCCCAGAATCTCCTGGTGCCACTCTCCCATTTTGGGGGTCACTGCTGCGAGTGCTCCATATACCACGGCGACCACTGTTACCTCTGCTTGTCCACCACTACTATGTCCGGTTGGTTAGCTATCACCAGTTTGTCTGCCTGTATCTGGAAGTCTCACAGGATCTTACCTCGGTCATTCTCAACCACCAAGTTGGACCTTGTGCCTTCCAGGTCATACTCAGCACAGATGTTCCGTACCTGTTGGCATCTTGAACCCTGCTGTTATGCTTCTGCCCAGCTTTGTCCTGCCATTGGTAGGAGTTTTCAGTATCAGCCACTTCTTCTATCTGCTGGTGGTACATGCCGTGCAGAGGCCCGTCCTTCCATGATGGTTCCTGTTCTTGCTCCTCTTCTTTCTCAGGTTTCTGCTGCCTGAAGTACTCACTAAGCACATGATCAGTTGTGGCGATCTTTCTGCAGTGCTCTGGTAGTGCAATCCACTCAGTTTTGACTACCTTCCCTCTTTTTTTTACCATCCAGGTACACTTGGCAAGTCCAAATAACATTCTGATGTTAATTTCTGTAGCTCCAGTGTGGATCAGTGAAGTGATGTCTTGTCCACTCCTGGCACACAGCTTGATGTCATCTCTGTAGAGGAGGTGTCTGATGTTTGCTTCATTCTGTAGTTGGTGTCCATTGCCAGTCTTGTTAATGATCTGGCGGGGGGGGTTCTAATTCTATTGGGAAGCCTGTTATGTCCCCTTCAATGGTGCCACATTTGTAAGGAAAATGCATTTGTGGGTTGAGCAGCAGAGTTGAGTATGTGGTATGAAAAACTTCCCAAATATTCTCTGCCAGTGCCAAACAGCTCATTCTGCTACTGACTCTTGTTTGGTAACATTTACTTGGATTGGATGGTTGAAGTCTAAACAAAACGAGATATATTGTCAATTTAACAATTTATTCATTTAACAAACAGGGTCCTCAGCAGCATGTGGAAAACCAACAGCCACAACAGCCTGATAGCTCCTCCTCATGCTGGTCATCAGCTTGGCCAGACACAACCAGCATTTGTTGCATCAGCCAATGTGGTTGTGTTGGTCACTCTGGCATGTCCAAGCTGTTCACGGGGAAATAAACAGAAGCATTGTTACAACAAAGAAATAACTGACCAAACACAAATTTCCTTACTTTTTGTGTTAATACGCCTGTGTGTGTGTGTGTGTGTGTGTGTGTGTGTGTGTGTGTGTGTGTGTGTGTGTGTTTGTGTGTGTGCGTGCGTGTGTGTGTGTGTGTGTGTATAGCTGTGCAGAAGTCTTAAGTTGCCCTTCATTCACCCATCACCGATACCACACTCCACACACTTTGTGATAAATTTGTTTGGTCAGTGATGCTGACCAGACCTCAATGACTAATTATTTCAGACCCTGCTATTATAATGGCCAAGCTGTGAGGCTGTTAAATAAAAGGCACAGAAAAATAAATGCGCTATACCCACAACATTTACCAGGCTGGCCCTTTTGTTTGCACCTAATTACTTCATCAGGGATGAAAACATTCAGTGGTACATCAACAGCAGTTTCCCGGCGGATGAAACCAGATTGCATCAGTTTTTTTTCTGCACTTCGCCAAATGCTTTGGGTCAGACTTCATTGTAAAAGCTATTATAATGAGCAAACAGCAGAGTATTCATGCTCTTTTGATGGAATATGTATATCAATGTTATTCAGAAGGGACTAAGGCCTTTCACCCAGCAACAGTTGTACAATAAGCTGCTTAAAACAACCAAACCCTCGATTTTCCTAACATTAAAGCTCTAATTACTAGCAGTCAAAGTGAATTACAATAATTACAATAACCTCAAAGTTAAGTTCTCTTCACACCTTTTTGATAGTACTCTTTTGCAGCCATTAACTTGCTGTTCTCCTAATTGTGAGCCAGAATGGAGCAAAAGTGGAGTGTGTGCTGATGCCAGATGTTCTCCTGCTGGATATCATCCAGCTGCCACTCTTTTATGATTAAGTCTTATGCATCAATAGAAATGACACCCTCTGACGAACTTCATTATAGAGAAAAAAAAACAAAAACAATCAGTAGCTTTGCTCCGTGAATCATTCAGTCCTGGGGTCTTGCTCTCATGTGCCTCCGAGAGTGCAAATTGATTTTGAGCTTCTGAGCTTTTATTTCCAGAGAACTCACTGGGATCTTGGAAGTGAAAATAGAGAAAGAGCCTGGGCTATTTTCACTTAGGTTACTCTCCAAGGAGCTGTATCATCTGTCATCACACTATAAACAGCCTGACGGCGTTCTTATTTTGGCCCCCTGTGCATTTAGCACTGTCGGCTTAAAGATATTATACCTGGTTTTAATCTTTTGTACAGCATGACACGCCCTAGTCAGAAAAACCTGGGGAAATACAAAATAAAGCAAAGAGGACTGACCATTGGGTTACCCATAGTGTTGGCACATGATTCGACCATGTCACTTCCTCTTATATATTACTCGCTGTTTATTTTCCGTGCTCCATAGGTTTCTGTATCAGGTTGCATATATGTTGTGGGGCACAACTAGCAGTGGATAATTACTTCTTTAAAATATGTTAAATAAATAGATTTGATGGTTATTATAGGCATCTATAAACAAAATCAAAAGGAAAAAGGGGGAGATTTATAACTTATTTAGCTTTTATATTTGACATGCAATTTGGTTACAAAAGAATTTGGGATAAAAGAAAAAATCTGTTACCATCTTCCAAAGATTCAAGCTTTTACACAAACTGTCCTCTTTACCTCTGGAGTTTAACTGCTTGGGAAATGGACTTGGATCCTAATGTGAAATTAGGAAAACATCTCAGAAGTATGTTTGCATGTCCTAATTAGGAAGCCAAACCAAAAGATGACATCTCAGGCACAGTTCCTGATTATTGTGAAATTTCATGTGGAAAAATGAGCTGTGAAATTTCACAAAAGTATGACTTAAAAATGATCCAAAATACAGAATCAAATAAGAAAATAAAATGATAAAGACATTGTAAATATTTCTCAAGTCTTAATTTACTCACTTATTACTGAAAGCAGTGTTTTGCCATTGCTGAGGGTAAGTCTGCATTTTAAATGGAATTGCAATAACTGGCACTGAAATGCCATGGCAGTAATTAAAGGTTACAAGCTAATCCCTCACAATGTGCAGCTTGTTTGTTTTTATTGATGGGACCAAAAAAAATTATTTATTTATTTATTTTTTATGGGTCCTGGGCGGTTATTTGCTGTCTGTTCTGAAGTATGAAAAATTAACCTGGCCATACCATTAGACACCTTTAGGTCATACTTTATGTGTGAAAAACCTTTCCTTCTGCTGTGGCTGGCAGTGGGCTGGAAGCAGTACTAATACACAAATGAAAAAAGGATAACCATATTAAAGCTTAAAGTGGAAGTCTGAAAGTTGGGTGAAGAGGGTGTCTGTCTCCTGAATCCAGACTGGAAGCTGGTTCCACAGAAGGGACTGAGAGCTGAAGGCTCTGCCTCATATTCTACTCTGAAGTATCCTAGGAACTACAAGTAAGCCAGCAGTCTGAGAGTGAATGGATATTGGGATGATACTGTACTATGAGGTCTTTAAGATGAGATTGAACTTTTTGTAGTCCCTGTCAATCAAACATTGTTATTGTACAGCACCGTCCTTTTCAATTGTAATTTGTGAGCCTTTCTTTAGGTGGCACAACAAAGACAGGTGAAATGAAGCTGCTTAATCTTAGTGGAATATGTGGGCACTCTCAGTTGACTGCCTTTTACCCCTGTATATATATATATATATATATATAGAGAGAGAGAGAGAGAGAGAGAGAGATAGATATAGATATAGATATAGATATAGATATAGATATAGATATAGATATAGATATAGATATAGATATAGATATATGCCACCGCCAGTGTGTGTGTGTAATATTTTCTCATATATAGTTTGTTTATTTGCTGTTACTTCATTGTTTATAAAAAAAGGAGAGAAAAAATCTGAGGTTTTATGGTTTCTCTAAAAAGCTTGCATGTGGCTTAAAACTTGCAACCCTGAATTCAGCCTTAGAGCACAAACACGCAACATAAAGGCTTCAGGTTACATACAAATACTGGGGCCAGTACTGCACACGTGCGTCATGAAAAATGCACATTTGCACAACTAAATTCAGTGTTGCATTTGTGCATGTACCACAAATAATTTGCTCACACACAGAGCTGAACATGCACTCAAAACGTGCAGAGACCAAAAGCTGAGGATGTTTTGATTTCAGCATGATCAAACCTCGACTGGCCGTGTGAGCAAGACAGACACTGTCCTCACAGCGCTGTTCCACCTGCTTGCTGTGCCATGCAGTAATGACGTGCTTCCTTATAGGAAGCCAGCTGGTCACTGAAGAAGGAATAGGCCCGATCAGTTGAAATAATAAAAGGACAGTGAAATGACAGTGAGAGAAAACTTCAAACCAGTGTCATTACCTGATGCTGGAAAGAGGAAGTAAAAGTATTTACATACCTCTCTGCTGGTCCTTCAGTGACCTCAGCAGGCTGCTAGCACAGGTTTTCCAAGCTGTCGTATCACTCTGAACATCTTATATGGACAAATGATATTACTAGACATGCTAGCACACTTGGTGAGTGTATTTACCCTCGCTATGACACCCCTGTGCCATCTTCATTCTCACTCTCATCCTTTTTCTCCTTTCCTCCGGCTGCAATCAGAGCAGTCCCAACCACCCACAGGCTGTAAACTGTAATTAGGGACTTGAATAAGTGGGGATGTGTCACTTGATTTGAGCATGAAGGAACAATGCAGAGTTAATCCACTGTAATTTGCTTGTAGTTACATAGAAAGTTTAGGCTTCCACAGCTCACTAACTGTTGCAAATAAAAGATGATTTACTACAGACCGTGTCAGATAATCATTCACTCATTTGTCTGTCTTGATGTAAAATGTTGCAGGCACTTTAATTCATGGAACAGAGAAAAAGGTTTAAGATGTCCTTCTTCACTTTTCCCGAGTCTCACTCCGTTGTCACACTCATCTTGAATCCTCGAGGCCAGATGTTCAGGAGCCAAATAAACCAAATTGATGCCAGTATTTGCTCGTTAACATTTTTCTTTGTCCTGAGGAGAGCAGCAGGTTCGGTTTAATGCTTCCATTAATGCTGCCGTTGTTCATGTTTCATTGTGTGTGGGGGACCACTAAATGGGATATTTTTAAAAAACAAAACACACACACACACACAGAAATGTCTTAGCGTGATTTCTTGTTAAAGACACACTTCAGTTTTGCCCTTTGGGGTTTCAGAGGAAACGGAATAAATAAAAATGGGACTCAAGGAAAGTGTGAACATACAAATAACTGCAGGGAGTAAATACTTGCTGGGCATTACTAATGTTCAGCAGCAAACAAGCTGAAAAATCAGGAAGAGCGAGCTGACTAAATGATGACAAATCAATACAGTTATAATACCGTGTTGATTTAATATAAATGTCTTAAAAATATAAAATTTAGCTTAGAGCTTGTTATTAGTAATATAAAATCAGATATTCCACTGGCAATATTGATGATTTCCTACATAGTTTTATGGCGCTAAGAATAGCACTCAGACAGTCCAGGCTGTTTTATTGATTGCAGTTCATATATTAGTGAATTTTGCATATATCAGAGTAAAAATAAACACATAAATAAATAAAATATGAAATAAATAAATAAAGTTGTGTCTTTACATTTGAAAAGTGTTTCCAAACGTACACGTCTCTAAATATAAAGGTCTCTGAACAATAAATAAGAAATGTGTGTGCCTGGGTGCATTTGCTGCTAAGTATCTCAAACGCTGAACCCACATCTCCAGTGTGTAATTTATTGTTCACCTCGGTTCCTTGCATCCCCAGATGCTAATCACCAAGAATGTCTCCTGATGAATTGATGTTGAGCCTTTTGTGCTGGATTTCATTCCTGACGTCAGGCCCATTACTCTTTCAATTTAGCCCGGTGTGGCTCTTTCCCACTGATAACAAATATGGTCATTTCCTTGCTAATTCAAACAGGCTCCAGCTTTAGCAATTCAGTGGACTGCCATAAGGCAGGAAAGCAGTCAGTGACGTTGGTGCGAGAAAGCAATGATGAGAAATGGCATGCAGGTGCCACTTTCCTTTCCTTAATTATGGTTTCTCACTGCTGCAGCTTCTCCCTTCATTATGTTAGAAAAAGCCCATTTTTTCCCTTATAAACCCACTGAATTAAGCTACTGAATTTTAGCTTAAAAGGAAAAAATAATTGCTTCCCAAATTTAACTTTAACAATGCCAGAAATGCCTTAAAAACATATATAAAGCAATACAATGAAAAACTAC
This sequence comes from Bujurquina vittata, assembly GCA_015106715.1. Lineage (NCBI taxonomy): Eukaryota > Metazoa > Chordata > Actinopteri > Cichliformes > Cichlidae > Bujurquina > Bujurquina vittata. The sequence continues at coordinate 25,967 of VUQK01017123.1, forward strand.
CCACCCCAGTTTTGTTTTTGGTAAGCCTGATGGGCAATGAATCATAATAAACTCATAATAAATGATCATAATAAACATAGTTATCATAAACATAATCATAATTATGGTGTGAAATGATACAATAGTGCTCACAAGCTATGACTCAAATAGTTATTTCTTGTGTAATTGATTAAACATTTTGGGGTCTGTTAAGCTTGAGAAAAATGATTGTCAACCTAAACATCAAACATAGATTTCCAATAAGAGTAATGGCACGACTCTCTCGCAGCAGCGGCAACATCTTCACATGCCATTAATAACCAAAAACCATCACTGTCGCCCCTAATGCTGCCGTGGCATTTGGTTCTCGCGTCACCTTTTTTTTTCTTTGCATCATAACCAGTCCATTTGACATGAGGGAATTTCATGCTGTTAGAGCATCTGCAATCAGGTGTATTGCCATCCCACAAGGGCCCAATTGTCCTGAAAATAGTCAAAAGCAGCACTACACCCTGGGAGAAAATATCAGTATTGCTTGAGATCCTCATCTGCTGCTGTGGCAACACATCTATTACAGGTGCACACGCTGAGCCAAACAAGGATGGTACTAGTGGCTAATCACAGCAGTGTTACCGTTGTGATTAGAGACCCGTACTGTACACAATGCAGTGCTTAAACAGAGCAGTCAATATCATCTCGTCATCTTTCTTCCCTCCCTGAAGTCTTAGTCTTCTAATGACACTATCAACATGATTGGCTCCTGGTCGTGACACTCAGTATAATAGGCAAGCTAATCAACCGTGATGGTAACTCCCACTATTTGAATATGACAGATCTGATTCTAATGGTGAGCACGATACAAAGGCACTCAGCAATTAAAAGTTAAAGAGAGAAGCAAATTTACTCTGTGTATCACTCAAGTGCTTGTTTTTCTCTCTTGAAGCATCTCTGTTTTACATTCTTCACCATGTCAGTGGCGTGATTAGTCTTCAGCCTGAAGGATAAGAAATTTGGTCTTTGCAACACACAGACAGCAATAAGATACACAAAAAGTACGTAAAATGATGCGCGTATAAAATGATTAGTTGTCAGTGCAGAGAATCATTCAGTTGCTCAATGAAGCACAAAATAATTAATCTTTACACGTTTTGCACTATCATTCAATTACAACTCCACCTCCGCACTGCAATTCATCTGCTTCACAGCTTGGACTCAACCTCTGCCATGCTGCTCAAATTAACTCAAATTCAACAGTTTATAATAATAATAATAAAAAATAGTAGAAAATTCACTAAAAATGAACATGTGAAATATGTGATGTGCAGTGAGCTGTCGTCATCTGGTGTCTCCACTGTTGTTTTCATCTTGGCTTTGGCTGGGTCATAGCAGGACAGACTTTTCCACAAACCACTCCAGGGTTGTCTGTGCTGCATTAAATGATTCATTGTTGCTCCAGCATCAAGCTGCTGAAGGATTGAAGCTAAATTAATAAGCTAATCATTTGAATGGTTTAAATGCTCATGTGAACTTTGACATACTTATTTCACTATAAGCTCAAGTTGTTTTATTATCACCAAGGTTGGTGCCATCTGCAATGTCTTGTTTTGAACTGTCTGTCTGTGAACGAAGACTTCGAGGTCAATCTTTGGCACCTCAGCACGTCTGGAATCTTCCAACTGGAATCTTCCCCTCTTGCACATTGTTATGTCCATGATGTAACTCTACCTGATAAGCTTTGACTATAAGAGATCCACACTGAGAGAAGACAGTGTGTGTACTCATCTCATGCCCAAATGCTTGACTGCTGGACATGGGATCAGGACACCCCCGGTTAACCTGAAATAACTGTTTGAATTATGGCTTTAACTGTTTCACCTGTAATTCTGTTTTGAATAACTCCTCATTCCCCTTGTCTTATTTGTCATTCTGTGTCGAGCAAAGAACACGCTAAAAATCTAAACAACAGACTTTAATTATTAAAAATACTTTAAATGGTGACG
>VUQK01017124.1:6849-17964 GCA_015106715.1 Bujurquina vittata
ACAAGTTGTATCTCCGGACTGTGGCAAAACACATAATTCTTTTTTTTTTTTTTTGCTAACTCCAAACTGGCTGCTTTTACTGAGGAGAAGCTCCCATCTGGCCACTCAACCATAAAGCCCAGGCTTTATAGCTATACCATTAATCACCCAAGGATGCCGTTCGACTAGGTGCCCACGCTCTCCTTCATGAGCCTTCAATGCAGCAGTTTTTTCTGTAGCGTTCCCCCCAACGTATACCTCAACACACTCCTGAGTCTGAGCTCTGCAGGCTTTTCCGTCAACCTCATGATTTGGTTTTTGTGCTCACCGTCACCGCTGAGACTTCATCGACACATATGAGCTAGGGGAGGGGTGATATCGCCTCAAAATTATATCACAATATTTCCAGGAAATAAATACATTTATGACAACATAGAACAAAGAAATACTGAGCAACATTTTATCAGTGACTGCAGCTCGCAGGCAGCAGCATTTATAAGTGCAAACACTAATTTTCCATCCTTCTCCAATGAGCTGCTGTCATTGATGACATACTACCCAGTTCAAAGTGTAAATCTACTGCCACAAGGTGCCAGCAGCAGCAGCAGAATAACACAACTGCAGTGACATAGCATAAAATCAGTCTCACACTAGACTTGAAACTGAGTATTTTAATTTTGTGTGGATCTTTAACCAGCTGCTTAAAGCCCTCCATTACCACCATGTAACACTTTTATATCACAGAGGAATTTATACTGGAATTGCAACCAGATGAGATGGCACAGCCGTGCACATAGTTTGACTCCGGTCACGATGCAGAAACCCCTCAAAGATGATTAAGAGAAATACGGGTTATGATGGGGGATAAAGTATAAATTAAAGAGAGTAAAAATGAATTACGACAGCGAGTTCACCGTCTGCAGCTTATTAGCAGATTGCAATATACCGAGATATGTGGTGCTCCTTAACCCCATTATCTCCTATCGCAGCGTCTTACCGTTTTGCTCCTCCTGCGTCTGGAGACACGATGATACAATTCTTCCACTCTGGAATGTGTTCCTTGATCCACTGCAGGACAGCAGGCTCAGCGTACAGGTTGTCTACGGCAATGTCAAAGAAGCCCTTAAAAACAAAAACAAAAAGAACAGGAGCAGAAGTTCAGTTCAAACTGAAACAATAATTAGCTCATATACCCTGATCATATCACCTGACAGCTTAATACGAAGCTACCAACAGTATTAGCTGTGCGTAAGAGGCTGGAGAAAAGAGGTGAAGTAATCCAACTACAAGCATCTGTACAGCTCAGGAAATCACTCATTTTGATTTCTTTTGGCATGGATTAAGCGCTAATTTGTGAGATTTAGAGGTGCTAGCAGGCAGATTTTATGACCTTTGTGTGGCTGTTTTCTCAGTCTTTATGCTAAGCTACACTAATTGCCTTCAGTTACATTTTAACTGTGGAAAAAACAAGACAGCTTTGCAACAAAGTGAAACCACCGGAGAAGGCTAATTTAATAACCTACCATCCTTTTACTGTAACACACACACACACACCCCCCAAGTAGGACAATAAGAGGCGGAAAAGCTGGTGCACTAACCTGGATCTGTGATGCGTGGAGGTCCATGGTGATGATGTGGTCCGCACCAGCCACAGACAACATGTTTGCTACCAGTTTGGCTGATATGGGCGCTCGACTCTGAAACAGACATCAAGGCACAGAGGTAAGTATACCTGGGTAAATATACAGAAAGGACTCGCCCCCTCCTTTATATGCAACGCTGAAGACATTACCCAAATCACATTATGTTAACCTGCAGTACCTCGATGTTGACATTAAGGGGCGCTTCAGCCAGCCCCATTTCTTTTCACTAACATTATTTACATCCAAAATGAAACTAAAACTGTAACAGCTATAAAAGCTCTAACAACCTGAATAAAACCGCTCCCTTGTTTTGCTACAACACACGTTCTCAGTTCAAACTTTATCTGCTGCATGAAGACATACGTGAGGATGTGAGACGCTGAAGCAGAGCTGCATGTAGGCTGCCCCGTCTTTGCCAAAGACCTTTCCGTGGCAATGTAGGTCTGGCTGTTGCTCGGGGCCTGTGCAATTTAGCTGATGCATTCACTGGAGAAAAGCAAGTATGTGTGCACGTCGGGGCTTATGGGCTTGTTGACAGAACACTCGAATACGTGTTCATGACGATGGAGCTGCATTTGTGTCCGTAATTAGACCAAATGGGGAGTTTGTGATGGCTAGATGCTCACAGCATCAGGATAAAGTGAACAGATGTGAATGGAGGATGAAATATGTGGGACAAAAAGACTTCAGCCATTGGTAGGTTAATTATTCATGTGAAAGAGCTCTGTAAACATTGCTACTTAATGTTTTTTCCTCCATCCATTCGTTTTCTTCCATTTATCCACTTTATCATTGTTGTGGGGGTAAAGGGCTAACCTGGCTGTCATAGGGGAAGAAAGGTTTTTTTTTTTCTATTTTAATACATTTTGGAAAAACTTTAGGAATACTATAAATCAGCTGTGCAAAAGTCTAGAGCTACCCCTCATTTCTTTAGATTTTGCTAGAAAAATAGGTGCACAGATGTTGAAATGTGCAAACATACACGGAAATACAGCATTTAAGGCAAAAATAGAGTTTGTGCAATTATAATAAGCTTGAAGGTCAATATTTGGTGTGACCACCTTTATTTTTCAGCACAGCCTGAACTCTCTGAGGCTGCCTTCTTCTCATTTCTTCATGTAGTCTTCAGGAATAGTTCTCCAGACTTCTTGAAGGACATTCAAAGCTCTTCTTTGGATGTTTCTGCCTTTTGTTCTGTTCTCTGTCAGGATGATCCCACACTGCTTCAATAATGCTGAGGTCTGAGCTCTGGGGAGACCAATCCATGACTGATAGTGTTTAACTGTGTGTTTTTCTATCCAGGTGTGCAGTATATTTGAGATCACTGTCATGCTGAAAAATTAATCTGTTGCCAATCAGACGCCTTTTAAGAGGGTTGACAGGATCTCCAACACCACTGACTGAAGTACAGCTCCAAACCATGACGGCTGTAGACACTCACTGTTGTTCCTCTCCTGATTTGAACCAAAAATATCACAATCTGGATTCATCACTCCATCAGACCTGTTGCCACTGATCCTACCCATCAAACTATTATTTTGGGTATTTTTCTCAGATTCAACTCAAGAAATGGGAACAAATGATGTGTTTTTATGGCAAGCTGTTTGCAACAAAGTGCATAAAGACACAACAACAACACTTGTTCTCTGCTAAGTTGTCTGTTATGTACAGATACAACGCTGGTTCATCCCCAGAATTGGGTGCCTTTTTTTAACACTTGAGTGATTCATAGGGCAGTGTTTGAAAATGGTCAGGTACAAGAACTGGACTGAGAGTGAAAAAGCAGCTAATGTCCACAGAAAACCTTTGACAGACTTTTAGAAAGCCTGGAGAGCTGTTGGCTCAGGACCACTTTAAAAACAATTACAAGATCTGGTTTCTTGGAATAAAAATAAAAAGAAATGAGGGGTGGCTCAAGACTTTTGCACAGTACTAAATACTCCAGTGACAGCTTTACTATTAGTGTTGCGAAATATGAACTGGGTTCAGTTTCTAGAGTATTTCCAAATACACACCATCTGGCAGGAAGCCTGAAACCGGCACAATTTTTTTAAGAGTAAAATCTTTATCTAAAGTCAACATTTGGATTAGGTAAGAAAGTGCTTGCAGAGCTTTGACCCTCACATGTTACATCCTCATGTGAAAGAAACGAGCTTTGATTAAATAAGTGGAGCTCAGTGCACATGCAGGCAGAATGAAGGTGAGGGGAGAAAAGGAAGGAGTAAGAGGAGAGGACGCTAACTCCCTGGATAAGTATCTCTGCAGGTGCTGATCAGTTGAAAAACCACAGCCATCGCACTGCTTCATACAGACATGACTTTCTGCAGTGATCACATTAACAACTGTGGCAACACAAGATAATGATTTACAAGATCAGCAGCTTGAGCCAGTTTCTGACACGTCAGACTGACTACAAACCAGCGCCGCTCTTGACCTTGTGAGATTTCTTATTAAAACATCACTGCGATTAAGTTAATACGTCAACCTGCAGTGCCACGGGGAAACAGTGGCATTCATCAGGGACCTGTTTTGTCTTGTTTGTGAGTTTATGCATTTTAACATCTCCCACAAAGGCCGGAGCTCCACTCTAGCTGGTGATGATTTATATTTGTATAAGCTTACAGCTAGTTTGCAGCCTGCTCATAAATGTTAACTGACGGGGTTAAAGTAATATAAATATATAAACAGCAGACCACAGGAATAACCGGAGTGGACTTTTGTACCATTCTGCTTATAAACTATGCTATAATGATCTGAGAGAGGGGGTGTTTACTTTGTCTTTCTTGTCCTGTCGGGCGTAAGGGAAGCAGGGGATGACGGCAGTGACTCGAGACGACGAGGCGATCTTGCAGGCGTTAATCATGATTAGCAATTCCATTAGGTTGTCATTAATTTCACCACAGCCGCTCTGAATGATGTACACATCTTCACCACGCACACTTTCCCCAATTTCCACACTGTGAAAAGAAAAAAAAACATGCACAAAGAATACACTTGATTAGAGGAGCAGCTCAGAGACTGCAGTTAAGACTGAAACTAAACAGCCACAGAAACACAAGAGGTACACAATCACTGAAAAGACAAAATCGACCACACAAGCCAAGATCAGAAACACACTCCAAATAAACACAACGTAGTTCAGACATTCAAAAATAGACATGAGAATAACCACAAAAAGACCACAACCACTTGCAAACACAAATCTACCACAAAGCCACAAGACCACAGAAAGTGATACTAAACACTACACAAAATAAACAAAAGGAACAGACAAGTCAACCACAAAAAGAGAAAAAATGTCCAACAAGCCACACACAACACAAATGGGGCCCTGTTGCGTCAGTGCTCAAAGCCAGATAAGTGAACTGAAGGAAAAATTAGCTACAAATAACTCAATATGACAAAAAAGACCCAAAAGATATACACAAAAAACCCCAACAACACTTTTATAATCATGAGCAGTGAGTGTTTGGCCACTTCACTTCATACAGGACACTGCAGGCTTGAGTGTTAAGGGGCAAGTTTGGGCCGAGCCCTTTGGAAAATTGTCAGCACTGCAAAAATCAGGTTGAGTGTCAATCACATGAAGGAATTTGGTCTGAAGCAGACAGTGTGTGTGCGTGCGGGAGAGATTCCTCTGCGGGAGCTGACCAGGTCCCATCAGCCTCAGTAGAGATCACTACACACATACAGTAGTTCAGAGTGAGAGTCTCCGACAGCCATAAAACCTGCAGCTTTTATGGTTTTATTTTATTAAAAGGTGACATGTTTACGTGTCCTTTTGTTCAGCCAGCTGTCCAAAACTCAAATATTTTAAAGTGATAGGAGCAACTACTCAACCTGTTGACTTAAAAACCTAATCTAATCAAATTGTATATTTCAGGTGCCACTTGCTTTAGCATTATTTGCAACAGCAGCAACAGGCCAGCCTCTTGAAATGATTTGACTAAAATCGTTGATCGATCTGACCTGGATTCAATACGAGCATTCTTCTGATGTTAAGAGGTCGCCTCAGACCTACCCAAATATTGATTCAACAAACAGCTAATAGTATTTACTCAAATCAGCACAGAATGTGCAACAATGATACTGCATACAGTGGCTATGTCTGTAAATTTCTGCGTTATTCTCTCTGGAAAACCATAGTTTTGCATGCATGTCTTCTAAAGCCGGATCTTTCTTTAGCTTGAGCCGAGTGGGTCTTTCTGAATATATCGTACGCCCAGCTTTGTTCCATGCATTTAGACATTTCATCCTGCCTAAAACAAACAAAGTCTTCCAAGTCATTTTATTCCCAGGGATTTAGGCCGTCGTCGTTGGAAATCAAAGTGAAATCTTAGTCGGAAGCTGTGACGAGAGCTGCCGTCACCTCCCCTTTAGTGTGCGAGGATGAGAAAATCTCTGTTTTGTGTCGCACAAACAGCTGTGTTCCCAAGAGAGAAAACTCACTGCAGATAATCAAAGTTTTCCCTGGATTTTCAGACTTGCGGGTGGAAACGTGAGCAGGAGAAAGGAGGAGTTACAAGGCGATAAAAGGTTCCAGACACCTTTGCGAACGGCGGTGCAGTTTAACGGAGGAGTCTGCAGATTACAACAACAACAGATGCAGCGGAGGATGCTTTTATCCAGAGTGCCTCATACAGTGAAATCACCCCCCCCCCTCCCCGAGTAAACCCTGCGGGAATTAAATGCTCGCTGACCCACCAAAAATAATCACACAGCACTTCAAAACAGAACGTGTCTCTTATTACTGCATCCAAAAGAAGAAGGGAAAAAAAGCACTTGGATGAGAGGATCCTATGCAGCCACATGTGTGCTGCTGGGGGACTGCGAGCTGGGGTCAACACAGTCATGCAAACAGGCACGCATGAAAGCCAAAGGGTCATCCTGCAGGAGGCTCCAGACAATTTATTAGAAGTAATAAAAGTCCTGTGCCAAGCTTAAAGTTATTAAAGAAGAGTAGATGCATGCCTGCAGACACTGATTAAACTGATGGCGAGCTTGGCTTATTGTGGAAACAAGCTCAAATGAAGCACATGTGATGCAACCAGTGAAGAGTTAACTAACTTCTCTTATACACAGAGGCACTACTGAAGGATAAACATGAGCTTTACGCTTAATTATCGATTTAACTGCGTGGCTGTTGTGGCAGAATATATATATTCATTCTAATTCGCTTGTCTATAAAGTTAGCAAACTAATCCAAGACTGGGTTAAGTATCAGCCCTCCAACCAGTATCCATTATCGGACACAGTAGCAGCACTTTCACCGCAGGAATGTTGAGCAAAGCTTGCGTCAATTAGCATCAGCAGTAACAGCCTGTCCCTTCATGAACAGTAGCGCCTTCCTAGCTAACAGGAACACATCTTAATTGGATTTTTAAATAATAAGATAAACACTCGGCGTGCAGTTTTCGACACAGATAAAAATGTGACCTTAAACAGACGCCACGTTAGCGTAGTTTGCGTTGGGAAAATATTACGCTGCGCAATTTCACAACGCCGGTTCACAGCTGTTGGTTAGAAAGCAAGCACAGCAGGTGAACATAGCGTTACAAAATGCCGAAATCAAACCCCTGCCGCCAAGGCTAGCGTGGGTGTTCGATAAAAGAAGCACCGACTTTAGCAAGCTAACCTGCGTGTTTACATGTGGTTAGCTTGTCACGTGTACACGCGAATAGTAAACTATTGTTAGCCTGAAGCTAACCCTCCCACATGGGACACCAAGGCTGCATCGTCACGCGTTAGCGTCAAGATAACTAGCATGGTCTTCAAATCCTAAAGATATATGTGTATATACTCACCATGTCTCCTGGTTGCTGAATTTCTTTGTTATCACTTTCCCCAGCTCCAATCCCAGCCGATCCGCCACTTTCTGGGACAGGTCGTGGTGGGAGCTCCCGCTAAAAAGCACGATGTTAGGCATATCCAACAAGCCGGCGCTGCTCGCTCGAGAAAAAGAAAAAAAGGGGGGCTTAAAAGATACGAGGAGATACCCTCGTTTTAAGGGTGGTTGGGGGAAAAAAATAGGGGGGAGAAATGAAGCTTAATGTTGCAGAGTGAGCATTGCGCCACTGATGCTGCTGCACGGAGGACCGTCGGCAGAGAGGAAATAGCAGGTCGATGTTTGCACTGTGAGAGGAAGTCCCGCCCCCCACTGCACGGCTGTCAATACCCTTTAAAATCGATCCTTTGATTGGCTTAAATGTCCCTGAAATCGTCTCATTTTCTTCTTGTATTTAGTTATTTTAACATGCGTCATGCGTCAATGCTATAGGAGCGCCTTAATATAAAATGCCTCTGCGTTAAAGCAGTATTAATGTGAGCAAACACATTGTTAAATCTTCTTATGAATTACTAATTAAACGGCTATTATTCATTCCAACAGAAACAAGCTTTCCTTTTTAAATGTGCTATTAATTATTAATGCACCAAAGCCTTTCCTCATACTGCTCTCATTAAGGGTTACAACATTTTCTGCTCAGCCATCTCAGATTTGTCTAAAAATTTTATGGTTCAAAGTTTGGACAAATATGATTGTGTGAAATTTTAGCTTCATATAACAAACACTTTTCTAGATATAATTAGGGAAAAAAAGGCCCATCTACCTACTCTCAAGCCTATTCAGGCAATGTTTGAACATGAAAATCTTAAAAACGATTTCACTGTTCTTCCTTATAATGAATCAGGATCTATGATTTGGAACAGGAACATCAAAGAAAAGTATTGGCTGGTTAAAATCTGAACCAAACAATCATTTGAAGCAGCCCCATAAAGTCACACATACTAATATTTCATTAAAAAAAACAAAAACAACTTCACATTGCAAAGGACAACTAGTGAGAGTTTTTGAGTGGTATATAGTGAATTTCACAGTAATGCCAAATGAAACATAGAATATAACGGGAAGTGTTTTCAGGGGCCATTTTCCCAAAATATATCATGAAAGGTATTTGAAATATGAAGGTAAAATTTCAAAGCAATCATTACAGCCATCCAAACTTCGGACCTTAAAATTTGTAGGCCAATGGGAGGCGGTCGAGTACAGAAGGCTCACCATGATTTGAGACAGAATGACCCATTATCTTCTATTCATGTGACCCTGTGCATCATTTCATTCCATTCATTCCTGTCATTTTGCTTGAATCTGCTTTGTTTCAACCTGTTTATGGGAATGCAAATTGATGAATGCAAAACTGATTTACTTTTTCAATCTTTTATGGGGGAGCTGCTGCTGAAGTCACGCTCTAGATCAAATGTTTAATTGGCCACTGCCTAAATGCAGCGTGCACACTTGTGACACTGGGTTCTTAGTAATTTGATTTGCCATTCAGAGAGAAGTCATCTGAAACTTTATGCCTCTCATGCCTCCCCTTCATTTAGAGTGACGCACTCTCTTGCTGTCATGTGCTGGCCGACTAATTTTTCAAGCTCAAGCAGAGGACTCCGGTGTCCGCTCAGCAGATACCTTAAAACCAATACTACTGATTATTTGGATTGATTTGCACTATCACGGGCTCTGAGCGATCATTTCAACAAGGCGATAAAAGCACAAAGATCCTCCCATCTTTGCCTCATCAGCTAAATCATGAGCCGATATCAGCAATCTCTGCGTCTCTCGTATTGATTTGGTCCAGTCTGCTTGTTGCTGGTGGCCAAAACCCACAAGGAAGCAACAGGTTATCCTAACAGTGACCCACTTTAAATGACAAACAACAGGAGCCACTTGTATTTTTCAGAAATATATTTTATAGATGATGTCAGAGATGAAATGTCCAAAGCGTAGGTCCCAAAGAAAGATAACATTTTTCATCAATAGAGACAAACAACAAACAAAAAATAACTTTTTTTAATCCATTTACATGTAAACCAAGAATTGCTCTTGAGCCACAGTGGTTATATATATATATGTATAGAACTGGCCGAGGTGGGTGTGACAATCAAACGACGATGCCCTTTTTTTTATTCCAAACCTTTTCTCAGCTGATTTCTCTAGTGCCCGTTTAGAAATCTTTGAAAGAGGAACATTCTTTGGGAGTCTTTTTAAGGTCTGAATGTAGCAGAGGTTTGGCAGAGCACGTTTCTCTTAAGCACAGTTCATACAAGTCGTAAGTGCTTAAAAATCACTTATCCAATAAGAATGATGTCAAATGTTTCTCAGTGGAGTCAATTGGACAAAGTCTTTTGAATTGTTTGCCCACCAGAGAGGAAGAAAAAAAAAAAACATCCCTCCTGGTGCACTTGGGAGTTGCCAAGGGAGTTTTTTTTTGTTTTTGTATTTTTTTATATATATATTTAAGTCCTCCAGTGTTCTTCTTCTATTGTGCAAATACACTTTTTGTTACACAGACAAGCAGGCATGCTGACTCACAAACCATGCAAAGAGTTAAAGTTTGGCGCGAGCAGACGGCAAAAAAAAGGAAAAAAGAAAAAAAGATTTAAGTAAACTTTTTACAACTTAAACGAGTAACGAGTGGAATGTTTGGTTAGACATGAAAAATATCAACTTAATCTCAAATCTTACAAGTTTAGAAAATGATATCAACTCAAACTTACAGATTTTCCTCCGGCATGTAGTGGTGCTTACCCATGTCTCTTGTTCTGTTGTGAGTCGCTCAGTTTTGGCTGTAGAAAATTTTTCATGAATAAGTTTGTTTGGTGAACTGATTTGTTTAAGCGCTGCCTGCGTGTGTTCCAGAGTGCCCTCTAGTGGACACAGTATGCAATGTCAATGCTCATAACATGGCGAAAGTGTTTTTCTCTTATTTGTTTTTTTCAATTTTTATGTATCGGCTATTAAAAATGCTAATACCGATAGTTTGGTAAACAGCTAATATTGTTCGATAATATCGGTCCATCAATATCTGTCTATCGATAATATCCGTCTATTGATAATATCAGTCGGGCTCTAAAAATGGCACCCACCTTGTGGTACTTAAAGAGACACAAAAAATACATTTGAGAACCTAAGCAACAATTTTTTTTCTTCTGTCTACATCCGCCAGCCAAAAGCAGCATGCATCTGGCACAGATTAAAGCTTGCCTTAGGTTTGTTCAGTGTGAGGACAGCCACTTATCATTACATCAGCTTAAAAAAAAAGTTATAGTAGTTGTAGATTGTGAAATCCTTTCAAACTAGACATACTTGTAACAGTAAAATGTTAACACTTGTGGAACGTTATTCCCCCATTGCTTAATTTCCTTCACTGGAACATCAGAAAGTAGCACAAAAGGTGTCATTAGACATAGAAATGGGTCAGAACACATGCTCAGATCTCCTGAGTCCTCACTGACAAAGATGGCGAGGGCAGAGATGCATATTACAAACCTGAATGTGGTATCTAAGCCTTTAATCACAGTTTGATGGCGGATATAGTTTGGTAGAAATTAAATAGTTCCTACTTGAAATTCCTCACAGCAACGTTTGTGGATATTTTTGTGTAACTGGGTCTTTTTTTTTTTTTTTGCTTTTTATTAGTTCCCTTTCATGAAA
>VUQK01017125.1:0-10102 GCA_015106715.1 Bujurquina vittata
TAAATGATGAAGGCTGATGTGAAAGTTATCTCTACAGGATAAACAAATTGCAATTTCAGCATCAGATTGTACTTCTCTCGAGGTTTAACACCCTCGAGAGAAGTACAATCTGATGCGTTCATCTCTGTCATCTGACATTTTCAGCTCGAGTCCATTCTTAGCAAGGTTTTAGGAACACTGATTATGACCATCTCGGGAAAACGGTATTCGTTATCCCGTGATAACGAGATAAATAACGCGTTATCACGGGAAAACCATTGGCAAAAAGTTTATAGGGACCTTGGCCGTTCTCGGCTTCCGTAGATTACAGATTGCAGTCAACAGCGTTCTGTTTTCTTATCCCTACCAATTCAAGTGCACAATCCTAGCTATGGTGGCTGCTATAGCATTAGCAGTTTTTAGTCAGCAAATGGAGATTAAAAACATTAAATTTAGAATATCATATCTGCACTGTTTACCTCACGTGTAAATGCAGGGTGAGATGCGTCCATCTCTATTTACTCTGGATGAGGCCTTAAAACTTGTGAAAGGAGCCCAATATGTGTCAATGAGTCAGAGAATCTCATTTCTGACAGATGACAGTGATATTAGGGTGAGTTGTTGAGGACATCCTGAACTTTTCTATGCATAAGTGTTTCTGTTTTGCCACTGTCAGCTGCTGTTTTGCTAGTGTTAGTGAAGGGGACGTAACTTTGTTGGACTCTGATGCTTAGTGAATCAACTCTCATACAATGTGAGAATGGAAACTGTTTATCAGAGAAAAAGTGTGATTTTTTTTAGGACACTTGAGCCTAACATTAGCTGCCATAATGTTAGCTAGTAACCTGCAGTTACTGTTGTTTAACCGGCTCTTGTCAGCTGTCCAGAGATGGCAGGGTTGCATGTCTAATCTGCTGATAATTGCAACAATATCAGGATTAAATAAACGTGTTTATTCTCATGTATTAGAGCCTTGACTTCAGGAGATGAGGAGGACGAGGATGACATTTTATTAGGATGTCGGTTGTGCCATCTCTTTCCTTTGTCTTTTCACTTCTTTGGTGAAGGGGAGTCTTTGTCTGACAATAAAACATAGATGACCCTGCATATCTTGAGTCCAAAAGTGTCCTTCCACTGCAGGCAAATGCCTACGACTTCCCTTCTCTCCAGCCTTTGGTGTACTACATATGTGGCTGGTCTCGATCCACATATGTGAAACATGATTAGTCAGAAGGGAGATGTCCCTGTCATCCACAGTATTTAAATATGGTGGGGAAACACGGTGGCTTCCACAAACCTGTAACTACTCTTGTGTATTTTTACTAGAATAGTTTTACTAGAATAAGGTTTATAAGAATGCATCCGTTTGTTGGAAGATGTCATTAAAGTAGTGTAAAAGCTTTTAGTTTATATTAATAAGTGTGGCTGAACCTGCTGGTCAATGTGGATGAAAAGTGGCAATACAAAAAACATCACTGTTTAGTACACTTTTATTTTATTTTATTTAGATAGCACTGGTCTACAACAGTTGTCTCGAGGTCGTTTATACTGAAATCCATTTATCATACAATACTTGAAATCAGACGATCCCTTATGACCAAGCACTTGGCAACAGTCGGGGGGAAAAAAGTCCCCTTTAACAGGAAGAGACCTCTGGTAGAACCAGGCTCAGGAAGGGCAGCCATCTGTCTTGAGCTTAAAGAAGTGTCCTTTAAGAGTTTCCTGTAAGCACTGGCAGACTTTGCTTCCCTAATATTTTTTTAGTTCAGCTGTTCCAAAGTTTGTGGGCATTAACAGCAGCAGCTGGATCCCCAGTGTCTCTGAAGAAAATTTGATGTTTAACAATTTGCAAGGACAAAGTGACAAAATAGTCTTTATTGTATATAAGATCTCAAATAGTCTAAGACCAATTTTGCAGCATACTGGAAGCCAGTGTTGCTCCCCTACAAGGACATCAGTATGCTCTGGAATATTAATTGCAATTAATAACCTTGTAGCACAATAATGACTAAACTGTAGCCCACTGACGGTGATTTTAGGAAATCCAGCAAAAAGAGCACTGCAGTAATCCAGCCCACTAAAGATGAACCAGTTTTCAGAATCTTAATGAGTTAGGAAAGGTTGTTTCAGTGATACTTCTAACATGACAGAAGGTTGTCTTGGTAATGAAATTTAGGTGGAGCTTTTAATTCTGTCACTTAATTTGTGGTTTGTTTTTCACTCCAGCTACAAGAATGACACTATGTAATAATAATATATAGCAATATCGCACTGTACAAGAACTGCCATTCTGACCCCTTTGCATTTGTAAAAAACTAACGACCACTAGAACAGCCAATGATGTCATTTTGGCCAGTGAGAAATTAAGGTTAAAAAAAAAATTGTGGCATGCCAAGTTGCCAAGCAATACAAAGTTTATTCACACAAATTTTAGTATGAAGGCTAATATATCATTAGCCAGAGCTAGCAAGATGTGCCTTATAGATAAATATATATAGAGGACTGTAGTTATATAAAAGATTAATAATTACTGTAGGGCTGAACAGATCACGGATGGGATCTTGAACTGAGGGAGAGTGGGTCAAAGCAGGTCACAGTGGGGGGAGTGTGTGACACATGCGTGAAGAACCGGGCTCTGCAGAGGAACCATGGCTGAACTGAGCAGAGTCCAGAGTGTGAAATACCAATAAAGCAAATAAAAGCTTGAAAGCAAAGAAAGACTGAAATTCAGAGCAGAACAGGTTTCAGACCTGAGGTGGTGAAGGGCTGCAGAGGCAGAGGAGGAGTAGAGGCAGATTGAAACCGTCTAATAACCTTTCAGTGATGTACTTTTACAGTGATTAATCTAGTAAATGTGTTTCTTATTTTGCTGTATCCAAATGTGAGGTCAGATTTAAAATGAGTTCTTTGATTTGTTTCACAGCGAGCTACCTCGTTTATTTTAGCATAGCTAATACCATAACGCTATACAAAATTATTTAACTTTTCCATAAGATTCTTCTTTTACATTATTTCATTATTTGGGCCTGCCAGCTATTCAGTTGCTCTTTGTTGTTTATTAGTAAATTCTAATACACATTCTAACCTTATCTTGTCAAGTCTTGCACATAATAAGAAAAAACAGTTTAAAATGAACAACTTTGCTTTGCCATTACTACTGCTGCTGCAGGAGGGGGAAATCTGGTAGTTCTAGTTCTAGCTAAGAAAGCAGAAAGAAGAAGAAAATGAAGGCAGCAAGCACTGAAAGAGAAAGAGCAGAAAGAAAATCATGTAGGCTAGGTGGTAAGGCTGGGAAGAAGATGCAGATGGAACAGAGAGGTACTTAATCAAATTCAAACACAATCCCACCACAGCAGACTGACAGTTTTTAGCATGACCTGGCAAAACACTTCAAAAACTAACAAGGTTGCCAACAATTTTCTGACTTGCTACCATTTTCCCACATGCATGTCCTGAATTTGATTTTAAGTGAAATCCTTTGAAAGAAGAAACCAGTGAGTATCCAAAGCAGGTGCATGTGCAGCTTACTTAGAATTTGTCTTTTTAAAACCACACAACAAGCTGTGAATACTGCTCATAAAACAGGTCATATTAAAAAACATTAACAAAGACTTTTTTGCAACAAAATTGGCTTGTTAAAGTTTGGTGAGAACTAACTAGATGAGTTATTGTGAACTGCCACCTAAAAGTCTAATTAAGGACTCCAATTGAGCTCACTGGTTGAACAGGTGAGCATACAGCAGGTTCCAGTCTGGCTGGGGCCCTTTGCTCTTTCCCATCCTCCCAGTCTACTCTTCCCTGCTGCACTATCAAATGAAAGCAAAGAATGACCCCACAAAAATACATTTTTAAATTCATTATGAAGTAATGTGGGACTGTGTCATTTTTGAAAGTAGAAATAAGCCAATGTGAGACAGACACTCCTCTGTATGAATTTAAGGTTCTTTTTTTTATACTTCTTCTGCAATAAAAGTGGTTTATTAAAAGATGGTCATAACTAGCAGTAGCTGCAATGCGACTTGCAGACTGCAGAAAGCCTCATGCATCAGTTTCACTGAATTACTTTTCAAAAGAGAATTGAGCTAATGGTAGCTAGCATTGTGTGGCCTCTGCTTAGTGATGCTAAAAAAAAAAAGACAAAACTATGGTTGACACACAGACAAACAACAGTCTGAAGGAACCTTTTAGTTTACTGAAATCGGTTGTGGGTTTTTGGGTGAAAAGATGATTTAATGTTAGCGCGACATTTTGGCATTTAGCATGTGAACATGGTCAGTATCAAAAATAAACAATCAGTTTATGATTATATTAATTAATCCGATTACATTTAAGAACCTGAAAATAAGAGTTCATTTAATACAATATTTTAAAAAACCAAACAAACTTAAAAAGAAAGCAGTCTTGATCTATTTTATATCCACTGAGAGACAAAACTGTGACAATTGCATCACTGCCCAAAAGGTGTGAGCTCGCTCTAATTGCGGGTGTTGAGCTCACCTTCCCTCCAGGACACACCAGCCACAGTAAGGGTCATGGGCCAGCAGACAGGAGTGGCAGTCTGGATGTTGCTGGCATTCAGCCACTGGCCTCTTCTGCAACTGGAACCAGGACAACACAATCATGTCCAGTCATGCAAACCATCCAAACTAAGCTCCTAAAAGCTCTTGATTAAAAAAAAAAAAGAATAGGCGTCCCACATTTCCCCAGTGGTCATTAGAATAATCCCAACTACATACCGCCTTAGCAAAAGAAGGGAAACTGGGGTAAAAACAAGGGTTAAAATCATTTCTCTTTACCTTTATTCCCACAATAAATAAAAAGGGGGCATGTAGAGAGAAATAGGGTTATAAGTGTGCAGTGACTGTATGCTGCATTTGTGTGCATGTATACCATGTTATGGGTCATGATGAAGAGATGCTCCTGTTTCAGATCCAGGACAAGGTCTGAACTGATGGCTGCATTCTGCTGTATGCAGATCACAGAGTACTCCTCAACCTCTCCGTTTGGCCCCAAGAACACCTGAGGAAACACACACATAAATGTCAACGTTAGGATTATGTAAGGAATTAACAGGCTGTTGATATTGTGAATTTAGCTCTCTTCACACGCTCAGCTTTAATAAATTAAATTCCAATTATAATTAAAAATAGAAAGCTTTATTATTTTTCCTTTTTCCAATTTTCATTGCCCCATAAAGGCATATCAAAAGATGGAACCACAGGAATTTAATTTAACTGTTCATGAAACTGGAAGCGCAGGGTAAATTTAACAGTGAGCCTTAATTTGGGATTGCTTAGTAAAAATAGCCTTTATAAGGTATCTGATATTTAAAGGTCAGTATTTTTCTTGCAATCAAGCAAAAGTGTATATCACTAAAACATATATCTACTTCCTTTATTAACAAAATATTTTTCTTAAAATGCCATTAGCGTGCTGCAGGGGCCTAATGAGCTCACTTCCTTCTACAGCTTTTCTTTAGCCCCAGTCAACATTGACCCTCACAGACTCCTTTTAAAGTTCCCCTTTGAAGAACTCTAATCTAGTTTAGCAATTGTACAAATCCAAACTGTTGTGTTTACATATTAAATATATCTACACCCACAGGCTGGTGATAAACTGAGGTCTGACAGACAGATTAACCAATTTAAATAGTTGGAATCAATAAACAAGCAGACATTGTAAGGAGGCCTCTGCAGTCTGTCACTGTGCTGGCTGCTAAAGTCTACAGCTGATACAACCCTTCTAAAAAAGGAGGAACACTGTAAATGGCAAATAAAGTTACTGTAATAAAATTTAGCGTCAACATTTGATGTTGTCTCTGTACTATTTCTAATTAAATACAGGATTTAATGGTTAGAAAATGACTGGACTGTGCTTTTATTTACATGTCAAACACCAATCACACTTTTCTTTTTAAACTATAAACTGGCTCGCTGATGCAGTGTTAACCTGATCCTGCAGGTATGTTAGGGATTTGAGGTCAGCTATGCAGTCTAACAGTCTTTGATCTCACAGCTCCTCAAAAACAAACTGGCCAGGCTTTAAAACGTGCCCATCAAAATGACATTAAATGGTTAAAAGTACAAAATATAGGAGAAGTAGACTAAGGAACCAAATGATATTTTCTTCTTCTAACAAGTAAACGAAGAGGGACAGAACAAATCTTTCACTGCTCAGTTTGCCTCCCCTGAATAATAATTTCACAAAAATATGCAAAATGAATCCAAGTACAAGACAAATATCAAAGACTGAGTGGGAAATATGAGACAGCAAAGTAAACTGAGAGATGCACCCCTGTTGCATGTTTGCTGCTCAGACTTTTACATCTTCCATCAGTACTCACTGAGCTGACTTCCTAAGCGGTCAACAGCGTCTTCAAGCAACAGTTTATAAAATTGCCAAGGTTTCAAGAATTGGACTCTAAAAACATTCTGGCTCCTGTATCTTAACTGCCAGCTCATTACGATCTCTAAGAATACTCGGACGCTGCAACTAGCCAAATAAAGCACAGCACGTTTATGTGCCACAGGAGGAAAAAATTGATCCTGCATTCAAACACAGCAGCTCAGCTACTCTCTTTTCTTGTTGTACAGAAGGGTCTGGGCCTTTTCACAATTTTCATTCATTTTTTTAGATCAATAATCTAAAAATGTTTGAGAACTGAAAATTATTTTCTGCAGTATTTTCATTTATTGCCGTACTGGAGTATTTAATTTTGTGCCTAAATCTTCCTTTCCTGAATCACATATTCTGCTGTAAACATATAGCAGTTTTAACACATGAACTGCTAACATCAAGTCAAGTCACTTTATTTAAACAGCACATTTAAACACAACAGACATCAGGTCTGAATACTGAAGTTACCCATTCTCACACACCTCGCAGCAGGAAAGGCTGCTTTGGAAGGGGAATTACTCAGTTTGGATTAATGGAGAGTGCTACACGCACTCTCTGACACACAGAGTCACAGGAATGTGCATGTATTAATTTGGCATTTTGGAACCTATAGAACAAATACGTGTTATTCTTAATTCTCATCTGCTGCCAAATCTCTTTTACACTACTGGAACTGCAGCTCCTAGAATACAGAACACACATCAAGAATATCTGTTCTATCAATAACATTAATGTCATGTTGATCTGCAGAAACTAAAGCAGTTTCCATGTCTCCTTTATTAGGCTGTGAGATAGTAATTTTTAATGTTGCAAATGTATCCAGTTTAGGGTTGCAGAGCTCTAATGTGCAGTCATCACCTTCGAAATAAACACCAGCACTAAGAGTGAACTCAGCAATAAAATAATTAACGGGGATTACAATGTTTATTTTACCGCTCTGTGCGCTAAATTACCAGATTAAAGATTTGCTGCAGCCTTCATCTCTTGTTCTTTGTGCCACAGTGTTACATCTTTTCTCATATTTTTTATGCTGTTTATAGATTTTTAATTACCATTCAGTAACATCTCAGAGACCATACAGACCACCCTCTGTGGAAGAAAAGTCATATGCTCTGTGAAACACCCCTTTTAGATTTGTTAGATGCTGCCAAGATCACCCTTTTCAGTTTTTAAACAGACCTTAAATGTGTTTTTCAGCCCTGAACATTTTTATTATCATGTAATACAAAAATAAATGAAAAGGTAAAAATTTTCTCAGCATGTCCTCTTTCATATTCTACTAAAAACAGATGATTCTGAGGGGAATCAGGAGGGAACTACTTTCTTATTTGGTTAGTTTCATATAAAATAACCCAACTTTCTGAATTTGTGGAGTTGTTTGAGGACCCTTCTCTGTATTTTAAACTGTATTTTACTTTCCAGAAAGGTCTTTCTACACAATGACAAGTTTTTAGGGTGGAAATCCCCTTTTTATTCACAGAATACATTAAATGAACAGCTAAGACTGCAATCCAAGAGAATATATATGTTGATGGTTGGGTGCTGCAGTCCGTAGAGCACAGACAAAGTGTTCATTAATGACACTGACACTGTTATGATCGATAACTCTGAATTCTGAATAAGCCTCTCTGTTCGGAAGCGCGTGTGTCTGCCAGTCAGCGATGACAGTGCACAACAAAAGTATGGAGCTCTGGAAGATGATGTACAGCTCGAGGTTTAGCTGGGTGTGTGTGACGTAACTGTGCAGAAAACATGTTAATGGCTGTCATTGTGCCATGTCTGCTTGTACAGGGGGCCCTGGCAACAAGTCACCATTCAGAAAAAACACACAAAGAGTCAACTGTGAGCAGAAAAGCTCACGATCTATAAACCTCATCACAAGAAAATTGCTGGGCCAAATAATCTTGTTGCTGAAGTTGCTAGTAATCACAGAAAAATAATACATCTTATGTAATTAACAAGTCTCACAAACACAAAAACAGGAATCTTCTTTATTTCCTTGTGTGTGCCCTAGCTTCACCCTGACATATTATATTTTATATATATTATATAATATATATATGTGTGTGTGTGTGTGTATGTATATATGTATAGTGTCCATGATGTACATGTGTGTAAATGTATATGTTGTTATATATTTTATGTATATTGTATTTTCTATTCTATTTTATTTGTCTAATTTTATCTGTCTTTTCATTCTTCTCTGTACTGAGCTGCTGTAATTTCCCTGCTGTGGGATCATTAAAGTTTTATCTCCCTCATAACCCACAGCCTCTGCTCTTACTGACCCTGGACTGACCCAACTTAGGCCAGTGCATTCAACTGCAGTACCTTGGAAATCAGACTGATAGCATGGTGAGCACAGCATCAACTCTGGCAAGCTTCACACAATCCGGTCATGTAGCCATCTGCTTATGGTCTGTTCAACATGGCAGAATGGTGTCTGGATTTCTCATGACTGATATGCAGTGGCCATTACCTTTCAAGCTCATCTCTAACATGAAGACGTACTGCAAACACAGAAAAGTAGAGCTGTATCCTTTAAACATCGAAAATAGAAATCGAACTCCAGAGGCAGCAGCATTATGTCCTTGAGAATCCTCCTGTCTGTATATACACAGATTATTTTAGTCCTCTACTGGCTGGCAGAAGAACACACAGGAGCCGGTGGCTGGGAGTGAACAGTGGAAAGACTTTAACTGAATGTTTGCTGAGCTGACCACCACATCTGTACAGGTTTTACAGTTATATAATACTCCCAACATTTTACTCTGCATAACATTTGAACTCTGAAGTAACAGTCATAATGTGGGACCCTCTTCTGACTTCAAGCGTGCACAATCTGTGCAGAACATCAAAGTTAGTGCATTTTGTCCTTTCGTAAGACCAGAACCCAAGCTCACAACCTGTCTGTGCATGTTGTGAAATCTGCTGTGCTGTGTTACCTTGTGCAGATTTCCTTTGGAGTCTCCCAGGAAGACAATGGTATGTCCCACCCTGACGCTGACCGCCACAGCAGTAAGACGGGCAGAAGGGCTATCCAATATGGTTTCTACTTCCACAGCAATCCGACTGGCCATGGGGCTGGGAGTGTGGTCAGAGCCACAGGGGTAAGCATCCAGGGTGTTCTAACAGGAGAGAAAAATCAGTGTGCAGTAACAATGTGAAATCTTTAAGCAAAACAACACATCAAAAGTAAACCATCTGGCTGGTGTTATTATACTTGTTATTAATTTCTCAGTGAGTAAGCCAGTAGCCAAAAATAGAACAGCAGCGCTCCTGTTGCGATTAGTAACACAGCAGGAGTTATTTTGAAAGGGTCCGGGTTTGGGAACAAACTAAAACTGGACTCCAGCAACTACCACACTCTCTCTGCGCTTTAAAGCTTACACAAGATTTGCTTTTGCTTCCACAGTTTGGCAGAGGGGAGTCGCTGCTCTGGCTGCAGGGTTGTTATTTTTTGTTCCAGGCCATCTATTTTTCCACAAGAATGTTTCAGCCGGGTCATTGCTTCAACACTGGCTGTCCTAACAGTAGGAAATAGAGGGAATGAACCTGAGAGCCTGGCCTGCTGAAGACTACTTGTTTTGATGGACTGCATGTTGTTGGCTGGTGTGGGGCTATGAACGGATTTCTTTTTTGGCCTCATCTTAAGAGCAATACAGTAACACTCCCCCCCCCCCCCCCAATTTAACCCCCGCACCAAACTTTGCCCCCTTCTTTGTAC
>VUQK01017125.1:10122-25839 GCA_015106715.1 Bujurquina vittata
CCTCATCTTAAGAGCAATACAGTAACCCCTCCCCCCCCCCCTCCAATTTAACCACTGGACACAACTTTGAGCCTTGCTGTGTACACGTAGCTGAACATATGGGTAGTATCACGGAGGACTGATTAAGTTGATTAAGGACATGTTTTGTCCACATCGATGGAACTAAGTAATTAGAGGAAAACAAGCAGAGAACACAGCATGCTAAAAATAGCCCTAAACTATGTTATGACTCCTGAAACAGTGGTGAAGTTATGACATCCAGTCTAGGAACACGGCCGGGACGCTTCAACGCTGGTGTGTGATTGGCTGGTTTGGCTGATAGGAGTCTGCTGATGAGTGCTGTGCAGTCATCTGGACATTTAGCCATAAATACAGTTAAAAACAACAACAAGCGAGTAAGATAACATCAAAAGATCACTCAAGTTGCATTCCAGCCACTAATGTCAGGCACGAGTCACAAAACCTCATCAGCAGTAAAGAGGCAGTTTTCCAGCAGCTTGGAGATGGTGTGAGAACCTGTCACTGCTGCAGATGGAGCATCCTGGCAAACACTAAGCCAGGATGAAGGATGATTTGTGTGTTGTCTGTGTACACGATTTGACATCCTAATCACACTAAATCTCTTTTCAGCTCCAGATGCCTTCCTATTGTCCACCTATAACCTACATGCCTTCCTACACTTTGCCTTTTTTTCCACCTGCAACCAAAAACCTTCTCTGTCTGACCCTTTTGTTTCTTACCTTACTTAGTACCCTTTCTTTCACTTTTTTCTACCACACCATGTACCTATATCCCTTAATCTTGTGCCCTCTCTCTCTCCTTCAGTGCATTGTCTCAGGCTGGTGTGTCTTTATCCCTCCTTGTCAGGCCTTGTTAAACACTACCCCTTAGTCCACCCCACTAAGTACGGCTAATGTTCCGATCGATCGTCCCTGACCAGTAATTGCATTAAATTACACCACCTGCTATACATTCTCCCCTCAAGCCAATCCACTGTGTGTGGCTGCACAGGTTGAACAATCTTACATCCACAACAAATGAGAGTATCTCTCCAAATACAGTGTTCACAAGGACGCATACAAACACATGATCATAAAATCAAGATTTCCAGAGTTGGTTTTGAGAGATCTAATTGTAACACTGCTCTACAGCATTATCTGTCTCTTAGAAAGATATCAAATTAAATTCCACCCTCTCTGATATGAAGGTCACTTTCTTGGAAGAGGACTACCTAGGAAAGCTTCAGCTGCATGGCACCAGCGCTGACTTTTACTCAACAGAGTCATTGGCCGAATTAAAAACAGAATTGAAGTGTTTTTCTGTAAACAGAATGATTAAAAACAAGGTGTATGATGGTGAATGTCAAGCTTATTAGCTTACATAGTGGCTGGCTTACTATATTCACCTTCAGTCTATGTGAACATTTCCATCCAGAGGAAAGAAAATACTCCAGTGTAAAAGAACACAGGAAGAAGAAAGGTCTCTATAGCCACAAATTACATTTTGACACAGTAATACAAGGCTATCGTTATTCTTGCAGGCAGTAATTTGTCCTTTTAGTAACACCCTCTCAGACGTAAACATACAATTACACACAGTGACAGGGGAGCAGAGCGCTGTCACTGCTATCTTGTTCAGAATGTGGACCACGGAGCCCTTTCACTGAAGAAACTCACTTTCTAATGTCTGTTTAGTCAAAGATTATTTTTCAGTTTATAGTCTGAAACTTTCTTTATAACCAACTCTACAAGCGTCAAAAACTCTGCACAACACGGGAAACTGTTAAGACTTCAATTTATATTCAAACTATAAGTACGGGGGAATAATAGCAAATATTTCACCCTAATTTTTGTACGAGTTTAACTTTTAATAAAACAATAAGAGTAAGAGACCAAAGGCCGATGGATTCAATCTAGTAAGCTCACCTCTGGTAGATTGGCACAGTTGGATTTGACTTCATATTCAATGTAGGCTGCCTCCACTCCCGCTTCTTTACCCATCTGTGTGTAGCATAGGTCTCTGGTGGAGTTGATCCTGCGGTCTACATCTTTAAGGTTAAACATGCAAAGGGCTGAATCCTCACTGGGTCGAGTTGAAGAAGCCAAACGAGTGGAGAAAACACCAAAAAGAATCTCTGAACCGTGGCTCCCTACGTCATCTTTGGAGAGCCCCAGCTGAACAGCTTGCAAGAGGTTGTAAATTTTACCTGCCCTAGAACGACATGTCAAAGGTACTTCCACATAGGAGTAATAGGCCTGATCATCCAAACATACACGAGAGATGTAGGTACTGTACTCTCGCGATGGTGACTGAAGGTCCCTTCTATAGAAAAGGAAGTACACATGCTGACGGTGAGCAAATGAGGCCACAAAATGATGGTCGTATTCTGAGAGGCGCCCAGCCACTGCCAATTTGGCAGTCTCCTCGTAGGAAAAGATAGGATCCTGGGCAAGGTTTCGTGTAGAAATAGGTGGATGGCTGCTGGTGTAACCCCGACCCACAAACAGAACTGGCTGCCTGTCAGGGTGAGAGCGAACCACAAGCCCAACAGTACTAACATTAGGGTGGTTAGCTGCTACATACTGAGTATCCACTGGCCTCTCAGTGGAGAAAAGCACTTGATCCACAGAATCCAGGCTACGCTTCTGGCAGATTCCTTGGTTGACGCTCCCGCAAGTTATAAGCTCCATAGAGTAAGGATCGACCAACAAGAGCTTGTTGTGGTTGCTAGTTTCCCGGGCCTGAGGGCAGTTAGTTTTAGTTACAGGAGGCAAGCAGTCCCGGCTGTCCGTGACAGGTCCAGTGTCATCCTGGAGTTCAGGTTGGAGAAATCGATCCAGCTGGAACAGATGATTTCGGGCCCCAACGTAGACCCGACCCACACTGGGGTTAGGATGCAGGGCCAGGTGCTCAAAAAGAGTGTCATTTCGGACAAAGGTAGGATAAAGACTGGATGGGTATGAGTCTGATCCTTGGACAATGCCGCTGGATAATGAAGTTAAGGGACAGCCAGTGGCAAGCAGCAGGAGAGAGAGCAGCATTTTGGCTGCTGACGATGAAAGATGACGCACCATCCCTGGAGGCATGGCGGCAGAGCTGAGAGAAAGAACACAGGATGTCAGGCATCCAAACACAGAAATGATACCACAAATTCACACATCATAACACAATTCAGTCTAGAAACTGCCCAATCTATTTTCTTATTCTCCTATGGACAACTGAGGAAGTTCATGTTCTAGTGGTGGATGTTCATATTACACGTGGCAAAAAGTTTTAAATAATGAGGTCAGACTATGTACAAGTAAACCCTGTGTGCAATATCTCAGGATGCAGAGTGCTCTAAACACTGAAGTTCTATTCTTGGCTCTATGATGTCAGAGTGGCTATCCCTAATCAGAAAAAAGTTGTCTAAACAGAATGGTACAAATACAAATTCCTTTAGACAGATCAACTCAAGGGCTGCATCAAGATATACAAGGATAAGTTTATGTGAATCATGCAAAGCTACTTTAGTAGTGCCCAATTATAAATATGTGCAGATGGAAATAAGAACAATCCCCTTTCATTGTTGAGTATGTAGATGCTGTTATAACTGTTGTAACCAGTTACAGTATAACAGAATGGCAGCAGAGTGATGATTGGTCAGCACTGTTCAGGTGGCTTCAGGGCTTTTTAAAAAGCAGCAGGGTCGATGAAAGACTTACAGTGCTATGAAAAAGTATTTCTAATTTAAAAATGTTTGCACATTTGTAACTTACATGTTTCAGATTTTAAAAAATTGTATAAAGGGACAAAGACAGCACGAGTGAGTACAAAATGCAGTTTCTAAATCTAATACCTGGTTGTGCCACGCCTTGGCAACAAGAACTGCACTCAAGCATCTGTGATAACTGGCAGCGAGTCTTTCACATCACTTTGGAGGAATTTTGGCCCATTCTTCAGTGCAGAAGTGTTTAAATCCAACCACACTGGATTTAGACTTACACACGGCACACAATGAAATGATCATTCCAGATCACTCATCCAGAGACAAGCATCTGCGGTCATGCAGCCAGAGACCGGTGCTAGAGACCAGAGACCAGTTTGAGTGTCTTGCCCAAGGACACTTTATGAGCATGAACAGCCTGTTTAAGGTCATGCTAAAACATCTCAATTGGATTTAAGTCTCGACTTTGACTAGCCCACTCCAAAAACGTTATTTGGATATTTGAGTTATTCAGAGGTAGACTTGCCCGTGTGTTTCCGATCACTGTCCTGCTGCATAACCCAAGTGCACTTGAGCTTCTGGCTTTTCTGGTAGAGTCGAATTCACGGTTGCATGAATTCCAGCAAGTCAGCCTAGTCCAGAAGCAGCAAAGCAGCCCCAGACGTCACAATACTACCACGTTTGACTGTTGGTATGATGTTCTCTTTATGAGATGCTAGTTTTATACCATGTGACGTGTTGGAAGCAAACCTTCCAAAAAGTTCAACTTTTGTCTCATTAGTAAACAGAATATTTTCCCAAAAGTCTTGAGGATCATCCCAAATGTTTTGGGCCAAATGTAAGACAAGCTTTTGTGTGGTTTTCACCTTGGAACTCTCCGGTGGATGCCATTTTTGCCCAGTCTCTTTCCTATTGTTGAATTGTTGTCAACCTTTTGCACAAAGTTCATTTAAGAAATTAAATCGTTATTTAAAAACTGCATTATTGCATTTATTTGGATTATGTTTGTCTAATATTGAAAAGTGACAGGTATTGTACACTAATCTTGGGGACTGCAGCCTTGTAAGCCCCTTGAGGATTCCTGCATTTCCCTCTGGAGAACTACTGACTAGTTTTTGTACAGTGCATTCATTGTATATATGTCAAGACTAAACATCTAATTGTATTAGTCTAAATAGAAGTCCTTAAAGATGATGCAGACTCCTACTTTTGATCCATATCAAATGCCTGTTCATTCTGTAGGTTAACCATGTAAGGGCAACTCATAAAACCCAGTGTTACATAAGAAACCACCATCTATTTTTGGAATTTATGCCTACCCCATGACATTTCATTGTTTAAAACAGGAGGACTTTTAGAAATAAACTACAGGATACATCAGCTCCTCACCATTTGTTTCCAGTGGTGTTTTACAGAGGCATGTCACCTCTTGACCTCCCAGCAGCTTGGGTTTAAAAACGCATCGTTGTGGATACAACCTGCAACACAGAGCAAACAGAAGACACGGCATTACTCTCTGTTCTGAGACAATGAGACAAACACAGATATGGCGCACCAGAAGGATATTAATGTGGGCCAATCAAGCCTGTGTGTTAAACTCTGGGGCTCCAGAACCTTGTACGTTTTACCATCCCCACAGTCCAGTGAATGCTGTGGGAAGCTCATTGCCATTGAAATTCCTGTCAGACCAGTGTCTGACAAACTACATCCGTTTTTGTGTGTTTAAAAAAAAAACTGCAGCAGAGGCCACCCTTTCCCAGTACACAATCCTCCCTCATTGCTAGGATACAAGGTACAAAACCTGCTGAGTCCCTGCCAGAAAAACAAGTTGGTAAGAGGTAAAGCAGGACAGTATGGGGGTATGAGAAACTTCAGGAGGGAAGTTCCCTTCTTTATATACCAGAATCTGTCATTTCTACCTTAATTCTATATCACTTCCTCACATTATAACTAGTAAATGACGCTCAAATTTCCACCTTCTTCTTATACAGTATGTCACTCATTACCTCCCTCTATTTTCTATCCACCACTCCTCCATGGCCTGCCAGCACTCCATTACTGGCACAGATTACCTCCTATGAGTTCAGGCTTATCCAAAAGGGAGATTGGGAAAAAGACACTATTCATCCCCACTAAAGAGGCTGAATTTCATCCAGTGCAGTGTACACACACACACACACACACACACACACCTTTTCCCCTGCCAGACTAAGAGCATTAGAAAGCTTGCTTTGTTGGTGGTAATCTCCTGTATATGGGAATGAGGGGAAAGGTCTGGTAAGAGGCCAAGCACAGAAAAAAAAGGGAGCATAATTATTATTGTTATGGACACTTATCATTGATATTTTATATTTTTACCAAATGTGAATTCTGATCAAAATGTCCTGGTTTTGTGTGTTCTTCCATCCAACAATGTGCATCTTCCTACAATTTAGTACAAGTATGGGAATTTGGTGACTGAGAATGATCACATAAGCCTAAAGTCAGTCTCCTTTGACCCCTGAGGGTGGGGAAAGGCTAGTGTTTGTGTCTTACTTAAAAGCAGCTCTCTGGTGGAAAAGTTCCCCGTGCAGATTATCTTTAGAAAGCAGCCGTTGAGAGCCTAACAGAGCAGAGACGGGAATGACTGGTATGTTAATTTATAAAAGCAGTATTCCAAAAAATACACAGTTGCTTTCTTTATCCAAGATAGATTAATATTAATCTAACTAGGGTAACAGTGTTAGAATCAACGGATGTGTTCTCCAATAACCCTCCAAGTTGGCCGGCCCTCAACGAAAGCAGGTCCTCCTATATCTCAATGTATAATTTTCTCAAAGCTCCAAGTTAAATAGCCAAATGTACAGTAAACTGGGCTGATATCGCACACACACACACTCACAGAAAAGGTTTAGAAAAGGTTTCTCGTTTCTGCAGTGAATAATCCAATCAGACTCAACTTCATTCAGAGTTTCAGACACCTGAGAACTAGAAAATGGACTCCTGATTCAATTCTCTTACATTTGGCCTCAGAGTGGAAGACTTCCCAGTTCAACAAGCCTAAAGGTATCACACAAATGAAACAGGAAAGAAATGTGTTTTTATCCAAATGTTCTTTCAAGTAATGGACTCGAACCTTGTTCAAGCACTTTCTGCAGAAACAGTGGCCTGACTCAGATCCTGTATGTATGCTAGCAGTATAACATACAGTTGGTTTTTCCCAACAGTTATGAAAGACATAGGCCCCGATTACCAACTCAGCATTTTGTGTCAGAACTGGATTGATATCAATCCAAATATAAGATCAGTTTTAATTAATTGGTTTCTTGGTTGATTAGCTCATTTGAGTTTAGTTCTTAATGTTTAGTTTCAGTTTAGTCTTTCCTTTAGTTTTGCCTTATTTTCCCTCTTTTAGTTTTAGTTTCAGGTACGTTTTATGTATTTTTTTCCCCCATTGTATTAGGGTGGTATTTTTCAAGGACAAGAATTCATTCAGAACAGGTATTACAATATATACATGTTCATTCATAGTCATTAAACATGCCATTGTTAGCAAACATACTGCAGCAATATTTCTTCATGCTCGCTTTGGCAACTCTAAAACTGAAGACATTTACTGTATATTTTATTAGTTTGTGTTTAAGACATAATATTGTTTGTGTTAACTTCAGTTAACTAAAATGCCTTTTAAAACAGTTTTTAGCTTTGGTTTCGTTAACCATAATAATCTTGGCTCATATGCAGATTTTCTGAGTAGACAATGCTGTGCTGTAGTAATGCTGATTCATCATGTCATCCAGTCATTCACTCCAAACAGGCTGCTTCCAACAGAGCTTAGAGGCTAGACCGTGACTAGTTTGAATATGATGAGCTTCCAAAGATAGTACAAGCAAAAGGAAAGGAGGGATGTTTACCAAGGACAGATTTACTGTCAATCTACTTTAAGCTGTACTTTGTATTGCAAAGGTGGTGGGTAGTTGTGGGTGCTGAAGCATATGGATGGGACCAGCAGGAAAGAATCCCACAAACCAAAGTCGGCCAGACTCCATAACACAACACTGCATTCAACTGAGCAATCATCTGGTTCATTGACCGCAGCTTTTCATTCATTTTGAATTCAGCTATCCTATATTCTAGAGGAGACGTATGAGAGCAACAATCGGGGAGGGGTACAGAGCATATGTGAAGTGGGAAAACTGGCACAGAGACATTAGGCAGACAGAAACAGGGGCAAAGGAGGAGAATTGTAAAACTGGGTGGAAGGGGGTCAGGAAGAAAAGAAGGGGACACAACGAGATCACCAGAAACAAGTGGAGGCAAGCCTCAGTGCTCACTGAGAACTGATGGAATGTGACTAATGATAATAAGCCAGCCAAAGAATGAGAGAGGGCAAGAGAGGAGTGAAGCAAAGGGAGGATGAGGTGGCCATTAATTACAGTGCCTACCCATAATGCCTCATTCAACACCCACTCATTCAGAAAACAAGGGGGAGGGGAAATAAAGCACGTTTCTAATTAGTGACACGATTTTGAGAATTAAAAACACAAACAAGCAGGAGCACAAACACATGTCTATAATGAGAGGTCCTCCTCAGTACACTTTAAGCAAATAAACTCCAAAAATACACGGAGGGAAAAAAAAGTACAACTCAACAAGGCCTTAAGTTAGCACAGTCATCTTCTATTACTGCCTCTACATCAAACAGTGTTTACAAAGGATGCTTTAAAGGCTGCGAGAGCCCCATAGTGTTCAGTGATAAACACTGGCTGTCAACACCCTCCTCTTCCCGCTCACCGCATCACCACTCTTACTGCGTACGAGCAGAGTTAACCACAAGGACTACTTGTAACACCTACTGTAATACAAAAGGTACAAGTGAGATAAGCAAAACTTATCCAAAGGTGTGCACATTTTATTTTATAAATCATGTTATTACTGTATTACTGTGTTTATTTATTGTAAGAAAAGAGAAAAATTAAAAGTTCAACTGGAGTCAGAAATGTTTTTTCCTTCCTCTTGCAGGTAAGACAAAGGTTCTCATTTCACACTGGATCAAGACGTGACCAAAGTGTCACTGTAACGCAAATGATGCCGGTCGGCCAGCAACAGGAACAATGACAATTTAATGTCCTCCTACAGCTAAGAAAAATACAACACAAATGATTTTAAAAGAATATTTTTGTCCATTCTCTTTAAGATAACAGACTAAGTTCCACCCTGGATATGGAGAGAGATGCTTATGATGGGGTTGAAGTTTGTGGGCTGGGAGAGCTGCTGGCATTGTTGCTCATTAAGTACAAAGACTGGATATAATGCTATTGATGATTTAATTCTCTTACCTGTCAGCACCTGTAGTTTTTGCACCTATGAATAAATACTGCAGTATTTTAGACAGTATTTCACAGTGGAGCAGAGTCCCTTTGTTTCATTTTAAGTGGTTGTATCTGTAAGTCTTGCATACCTTGGATGTGTCTTGTTGAATGTGAATTGAGAGCTGTTGCATACCAATGCAAATGCAAAATATACCTGGTCAATAAACCAGGTTCATTCTGAATTATTGCACATGCATGCTTTCAGATTTCCACTCTCAGCAGATGAATTTGAAGTGCACAGTAAAGCTCAAACATCAAGGTTAGAAAGAGCATTTAAGAAAATGCGTTGGAATGGAAGGGCTTTTTTTGTGTGGACATCCTTGCTTAATGTGCAAATTTATGCAAAAAGATGCTCCAAATTCTAATGAGATCATCTACTCCAATGGATTACCTGAGGTGAGGTGGCAACAACAACGTGTCTCCAGCATCATAGAAGACAACGTGTTGACCTAATATCAAAACCAGGCTTCTGTTTCCCATAAAAGACTTCCTTCCTCTTATTTACATTTTTTTTTATCTTTCTCTCCTAAACATGCAGAGGTAGCAAAGGTTTTTGTGTCAAAACTCAGTTGGCACATTGCCTCTTAGTCACTGCATTAGTCAGCCTGCTGGAGCTGGACAGACCCAGCTGGCTGGAAGGCTGACAAGTTATTTATAGAGAAAGCCTCAATAATTGCCACCCATCTTAAAGAACACATTCCTCCTCGGGTGATGAACTTCATGGGGAGCGGAAATGAAGTTTGGTAAGGAGGAGGAGGGGAATCACCGGCCCGCGTTCACTTCAAGAACACATCCTTTCAGAAATGAAGACATAAAAGTTCTCAGGTTTCTGGGATCAGGACTATTTAAGGGATGAACTTACTCAATGCAATGACAGTGAGCTTTTCTGGACATGTCTGAGTTGTCAGACAGGGAGAGCCACTTACCAGTGGCTGAGTAAAGGAAGTTCCCATGGCTGTTAAACTTTATGACCCTGAAGAAATCACTCTGGGGTGACAGAGGGTGAACATGGACACAAGAGAGGACTGAGATCTGGGTCTTAAGGATCCTCTCAATGTTTAGGTGGACTTCAATAGCTTTGACCAAGACCATGAGTTTCCTCTTTCTCCATCAGTTTGGCAGAACTACTGATGCTCATACCATCTTAGGCTGACCTACCATTAAGCAGATCTTCCTCTTCCAGAAACTACAACGATTTATTCAAGTTAACAGACAACAAATAGTTCAATTGCAACAGCATTGTTCTAAAACTCTCTCTGTTACCAAAGTTGCTTAAATTGCCTCCTCAGCTTGGAAAAAAAAGGAGAGGAACAAAAAAAAAAAAAAAAAAAAAAAAAAAAAAAAAATCAGGCACAAGAAGTAAGGAAGCTCCACTCAGAGATGCAGCTTAAAGTCATGTCAATATGATAAAGTGCCTGCCTGTGGTGAAATTAAATGTTAAATGAGAGCAAGTAGTGAGCCATGAGGGCTATCATAAACAAACAGCCACAGCTGCCAGACAGGAAGCTATAAAAGAGTGTCAGCTTATCTGGATCATAATTCAGATGCAGCAGACAGGTGTAGCTGCCAGCATACACACCACAGGGTATCTACAGTGGTGCAAGGCCATAACTTTTAAATGCACTCCAGCATCGAAGCTATTCTGTTTCAGGCTCAGCCATATGTCATCCCTTCCACTCAGTTCTTATTTTGGTGAGGGAGTGCTGGGCTGAACACTGGAAGTGTTATCTGCTACAATATAGTAAATCCTGGAACAGTTCAGAGCCATGAAGAATGATTTGACTTTCTTCCTGACCTGGAGTCTCTCTTACCTTCTCCCCTTCACCTCCAGGTAAACACAAAGCGGGGGCGTGGTAGTTCTCGCAGATTGCACAAGCCTGCTGATTTACAGTTATTTGAATTCACAGACATGTTAACACATTGTGTTAAGAACAATATAGGTCAGAGCGCACGTTTCATGAACCCGGCAGTAATGATGCTTGCTCATGTTCAAATATACAGCTGGGTGCACTGGGGGTAGGGTTGGAGCCTATCCCAGCTGTCATAGGGCATGAGGCAGAGTCCCCCCTGGACAGGTCGCCAGCCTGTCACAGAACTAACAAAGAAAGACAGAACCAGTCACACTGACTTTCACAGCTATGGACAATTTAGAGTCACCACCTAACCCAACCCCACTAACTGCATGTCTTTGGACTGTGGGAGGAAACCAGAGTACCGGGGAGAACCCCCACAGAGACACAGGGAGAACATGCAAACTCCACAGAAACGGCCTCAGCCAAGGTGGATTTGAACCTGGACCTTCTTGCTTTTAGGCAGCAGCCTCGATCTGGCTAGTATTGAGACTTATTTTAAAACTTTCTATTTATTTTGAAACTTACTTCGAGATGGAGCTAATGTTGTGGACAACTCGGACGCTTAGCAAATAACCTCTCATATGATGGGAAAATGTAATCAAACTGTTGATCAGAGAAAAGTGTGATTTTTAGGACAGTGAAGCCCAACATTAACTGGCGCAAAATTAAAATGTAACCAGCTGGTGTTGATTAGCTGGCTCCTGTCAGCTGTCCATAAACGGAAGGATCGCAGGTCTGATCTGCTGAAAATCTGTTAGTGCAGCAATATTGGGGCAGTTTTATTTTCTGAAAAATGTTGTGTTCATTGTGTTTTAGTAGTGAAACAATATGACACCTCTCAGGTGAACTGCAATTGATCAGTTATTTTTTTAACTCAATTTTCATTTGTTTTCTGGACAAATGTGGCCTTTCTGTTCACTGAAAGATTTTTTTTTTGTTGTTATTTGCAAGAAATAAACAAGTTCTAATTAATTAGTGTTACAAATTGTCACATAAATCCTCATTTGATCCAGAACACAAATGAACTGAAACTGACTAAACTGTGGCTTCTGTACCACAATTTGAATCGAAATGTGGAATTTTGTACCGTTACACCCCTAGTATTTATCACACAGATCCAACAGTAAAAATCCAGGTAAAGCCCCAGAACTTAGTACCGGAGCAAAAATCACTCATATCATTGGAGTCAGTACTACTACTGTTCACCAGGAGCCCCAGCGGGCAGGGCAGCACTTATTCTGAGAGAAACTGCTTAAATGCAGCCTCTGTGGCTCAAGCTTGCTCTGTCCCACCAGCTCGAGTCCAGCCTATAGCAGATCGTGGGATAGTTTTATACATTTGTGCCTGCAGGCTTTGTTGGGCCCACTGGGTTTCCACACCGTCAGCCAAACTGTGCCCACAGGCTATGTTTTGAGAGGACTTAAGAGGACTAATTGGCAGGTACAGGCTGCAGCTAGCTCTGCAGCACTTCACTCTCTTGTTTCCACTTTTTTATTGTCTAATGACAGAAGAGGATTATAAGGCCTTGTTTTACAATTTTTTTTTCTTGTTATCATATAGCTGCAGACACCATGAATGAGCAGTTTTGCCTATTATACTTTTTATTGCTACTCAAGGCCTGCTCGGAGTCCACCTGAAGGACACGTCCATGGTTAGCACATTGCAGTGTGGTGTCTCAGAGTAGTCCCTGTGACCACAGAAAACTGGCAAGGCTGCAGATGTCTGAGGAGAGCCTCATATTCAGCCTTGATGATGAAATGTATTTAACTTGGAACCAATGTGCACAAGCAGTGTGTACTCACCACTTACAATGTAACACTACTGAGAGATTTTCATTATGGGGACCCCAATACTGACTAAGAGCACATTTTGAACATTTTTAATTAAAATAATATAAGTTATATGAAAAAGAGGGCTTTCACATGACACTACAGAGTCCTATGAAAACACACCCCACTGGACTTTAATATCAGCTTTAATCACACTCGTACTAACACTCCACAGTCAGTCTAGCATTGATGTGCTGGGAAGGGGGAAGGAAAACGTGTGTGTATAGTGGTGTTTTTTGTTTGTTTGTTTTTTAATGAGGCAATGTCTTCACAAGCAAATTATAGCCTGTGTTTTTTACTTGCTGATTATGGTGAGGAAAACTATGCACACATTAAGAATGCAGAAAGTCCTCTGACAGAGAGCAAAAGCAGGAAGGACAAGAGCTATTTTTTCCTGTCTCCTCATTTCGATGAGCTCCTTGCACCACAGTAATGGGCCTACACACACACACACACACACACACACACACACACACACAAACACCATGTCAGTCATCAGCTACCCTGCTGGGATAATAAGCTGGCCAAAGGAGGAGATAGAAGCCACTGACATCAGGACAAGAAAGCGCCTTACCATTCATGGAGGGTTTCACCCTAAATCCAGCACCCTGAGACTTTATGCTAAACAGAAGCTGGCTGAAGACTAGTGAGTGTCAGGGCCACTATCCAGGAAGATAAATTGTATCGCTCAAAGCACTCTATATCCCTTGCATTCACCCATTCACAAACATTCATACAAGCACTTTTTTCAACAGTATTCTATATCTTGCCCAAGGATACTTTGGCATTCAGACTGGAGCAGCCAGGGATCGAACCATCAACCTTCCAACTCATAGATGACCCTTCTCTACCACCTGAGCCAGAGCCACCCTTAAATGATGAAACAACAAAGATCCATCAGGAAGATGGCCACAACTGATCACGTGCTTAGCGAATACCTCAGGCAGCAGAAACCCAAGAAAGACGAGCAAGAACAAGAACCTGCACGACATGTTCTACTGACAGACAGAAGAAATGGCTGATACTGAAAAATTATTATCAAAGAACAGACAACATTGGGCTAAAAGATAGGACAGAGGCACTAATTCATTACGCTGCAATAGTGTTTCTTCTCCACTCGCCTCTTTTCACTCTGTGTGTTTATACAACACACTGCATTTAACCATTAGTTATTAATCTCTGGCTCTCTTTCACAACATATCTTTGTCCTGTCTCCCTCCCCATCAGATGGATGCCCCTCCTATTCGGTGGCAATATGACTTTGGGAACTAAAAAGAACTGGTTCATGTGCCACTAATGTGAACTCACCAATACTGCAAAGCAGAACAAGCACTGCTGGCAGCTCAAGATGTGGTGCCCATTCACAAAAACAGCCACTCATTTGACAGGCTCCATTATGCATTTGTCTGGAATTCATAATGTAGCAATACAATCTGCCCCTCAAATTACTTATTTACTGGGAATACAGGTCAACTCAACTCGGCTTGTAGGTTTTCCATTAGGTACCAGGCGATATTTTTAGCACCCACTCAGCCAAGGTTCCAACAGTTCCAAGTCAATCCAAAAATGTGACGTTGAAAATCAGTATGTTATTGACTAGCCAGGGAGTATCGGACTAGATGAGTCATGGGAGTGACTCCGTCACCAGAATCAGCCCTACAAACCAACACCGTGGTCCAGTGACAAGGTGCAGACGTTTCTGTACTTCGTGGCAGACGAGAAATGAAAAAGTGTATCAGGAGGTTTCCGAGCTATGTCACGTCTGCCCACATTGCTATATCCACTCCACCCACATTGAGGTGGTACACAATTGTAATGAAAAACAAACAACACTGTGTTGGGTCAAGTCGCGCTGAGTAGGTACTAGTGGAAATACAGATGGGCAGACAGTGAGGTTAAACTAAGACTATAAGTCAAAGTTTGTTTGTTTTACCCCCGGCAGCCACATTTGAGCCTGTTCCAGTTAAAGAATTTATACCTTTTAGGCAGCCAGAGCGATAGAGCTCATCAAAAGACACAGAAGTGTGAGAAGGTGCAGAGAGGACAGGCTGGCTGAACACATTAGACAGTTGTTCAAACTTCAAACATTGAGGAGAAAGACAAATATTTGGGCTCTTGTGGAGTAGAAACATGGCTAGCAGCATTATGGCACAAAAACAAGCTATTATTAGAATTAGTAGTGGGAGAGGGATGCAGCCAGCCAGCCACAGACTGACAGATGGCTGCTATGAGAGATGATAGGAGGATGGGCTCTGGTGCTCTCAGGGGAGACAGGGAGAGATTTTGGATAAGCTGACCAAGGGAGAATAGAAAAACTGACCACAATGGCAAAGATCAACAAAAACATGCCGACACGAGAAGCCTTGTCTTTCTACATTGGAGCCAAGAAGGTGGTTGCCCCATTGATCAACTTCATTCATTTAAACAAATATCTTCCTTCGGCTACAGGTTGCCACAGCAGACCATCTGCCTTCATCTCACCCCATCCCTATGCTCTCTCCTACCAATCCTCTGCATGTCCTCCTCCAAGGGGTGGGCCATATCATATTGTTCACAGTAATAAATAAATTGTATCATGATATGCTAATTTCATGGTGTAAATACGTCACCCAACCACGCAGCGGATTTTACTCATTATTATTTTTACTCATTATTTTCACAGAGTACTGGCTGTACAGGAGTACACACAGGAGGAAGTACTTTGGTGAAGTCTACTTCACTGCAGACTGCTTTTTAAAGAATAAATCAGCCTTTTGTTGTTTTTGCTCAGGATCTTTTCTGTTAACATTTTAATGAATGTTTTGTTATAAAGGAAAAAAGCATGAATTTATTTCAAAAGCATTATTATTTAAATATGCCAACAGTTTATTTTTGAGCAATTTCTCATGTACTGATTTTTTTTTTTTAAAGTGCCCGAAGTGCCTAAGTGACTCAGAGTTGCCTTTTTGTTTATACTTTTTGGGAATAAATAAATAAAT
>VUQK01017125.1:29056-42022 GCA_015106715.1 Bujurquina vittata
TAGTCCTATAGTTATCACCTGCTCTGCCACGGTAGACCACCCTTTAGGTGGACTTGCCGTGTTGGTTTGGGCCACCCTTGGTGAACATGCCTGTATGGCTGAAGCAAGGCATGCTGGTCAAGCAGAACTCATCCACTGAGACACATCACAGAAAGTAAAGCCAAATTAAACAAAAAAAAAGGGCTATGCACATTCCTGTAAGAACTGAACATGTAAAAATGTGGTTTTCCCAACTGATGGTACTGTGTGTGTGTGTGTGTGTGTGTGTGTGTGTGTGTGTGTGTGTGTGTGTGTGTGTGTGTGTGTGTGCGTGTGCGTGTGCGTGTGTGTGTGTGTGTGTGTGTGTGTGTGTGTGTGTCTGCTGGCCGTGGAGAGAAGGACTGGACATCACTGTCTGTCACCGGGTCCTGTTTTAGATTCCTGAGATTTACAATAAAATGCTGAAGGAAACAAGTGTCAGTGTGGTTATTTAGGCAGTAGGACTGTAGAAGTGCAGGAGGATGATAGGAGAGGTAAAGGGAGAAGAGGAGCTGCGCTTCCTCATATTCTACTCTTCAACACACTTCTCGGTTTCTAGAAATCAGAAAGCTGTCTGGATGTCTAGATCATTTTTCTTCCCTTATTTAAACTTGTATGCAAAGAAACCCTGCCCCTTATTTCTTTAGTTTGGTCATTTAAATAAACTCTAAGGCTGCTGAGACCTGTAATCAGTGTGTTCCATTTAGTGTGAAGGCAGATCAAGTATGGTGTATTTCCACAGAAGACAGGAGAATTTAGGATTAATTTGAAATGGATTACAAGCCCGGCAGCCCAAGTTAGCCATCTTACTTATTTATACACCCTGGAACCATTGAGCTCACCTGATAAAGTTTTACTCAAGCCCTGGTTTCTCTGTTGCTGTTTGTTGTGGCTGCTTATTTGGCAAATTCTACACTGCTGAACTGATATTTGAGACTATAAACATGTATACCTAATGCTGTTCTTGCTGTCAGAACATGCACACGTGTAAGCTGACCTAAAGCAGTCCACTGGTTCCTGCACTGGAAAACAGGCTTGATGTGAACTCTCTTTCTGCAGGCCGTTATATCAAACCAGGATGTGTAACGGTGCTGGTGGAAGCGTGAACTCTGACATGAACTAGACCTCAACCAACTATGTATAAAGGGAAACGTCTATGAAGGTGGGATGCTGCCGTTAGGTTTAGTTGAACACACTAAGCAAGACCTATTCGGATTCTCCTTATCTTCTCTCATACATATCTTGTTCCAGCAGCAGATGCTCATACTAAACATGGCCAGTGTAT
Source organism: Bujurquina vittata (assembly GCA_015106715.1). Taxonomy (NCBI): domain Eukaryota; kingdom Metazoa; phylum Chordata; class Actinopteri; order Cichliformes; family Cichlidae; genus Bujurquina; species Bujurquina vittata. The sequence goes on from VUQK01017125.1 coordinate 30,360, forward strand.
GAACAAGTAATCCTTGTGAGCCAAAAGCCCTTAACCCCCTGTTTCAGACCGTTTTTTCCCCCTGCACTCTTCTGCCAATACAAGTAGATATCCCTAATATGGTCATCTCAGGCACAGAGTTCTGACTATGACCACATAAGCCCCACCCATCAGCTGTTAAAACAGCCTGTTTATGGAGGGGCAGCCAATCAGAAGAAAGGAGGATTTAAAAACAGACAAGCTACTCTAGTACAGTTCGAGAATAAATTGTGAAGCTAAGAATGTGCATATGTATAATATCATAGAAGATATTCTTCTCATTCCCAGCTCAATATTTGTATCAACTCCCAGAACAGAATAGATCAACAGCTTAGAACAGTTTATTAAAAAAACAAAAAAAACAAAAGGTATTTAGCTTATACTGGCCCTTTATGTGAGTCAGTTGAAATATGGGAAACCTTACAGACCCACAGCAATATGAAATCATCTGCTCAACCACAAACTCAACCACACCCAGTAGTAGAGATTTTTGGAGAGTAAACGGGTGTGGGGAAATGACGTATTGGCTGTAAATCATCCTCAAAGCTGGAGGAGTGTGTGTGTGTTGTTAAGAAAACCACACTGCAGTTGCACCTCCACTCTGAACGGTCTCATTCATCATCATGCTCCAGACGGCACAAGGGTCACCCACCCCTCAATCTCCACAAAAACACACCTCATTATACATGAAGCCAGGGGGCTGCAGCCCTGCTCTGAATTTACCCAAAGCACCATTCGCATCTAAACAAACTCTGAGTGACCTGACCTTGAAAGGCAAGTGGCAGCCGGCACTTTGCTTTCATCAAGCCAGAGCGTAGGGACGCTGGCAGGTAAGCATGCCCACGCAGCCAAAATGAGCACCCAGTTTTGCGCCAACTATATAGCAATATGTTCTTAAAAAGCCCCACGTCTCAGAAGAAGTTTACATGCACATACACACAGGCATACATATATTCTCTCCTTCTCTCTCTCTCACACACACACACACACACACACACCAATGTGATCCACTGTAGTTCATTTATGACACGGTGTACTTTAGTCACTGGCCAGGGGCTTTCACAAGTAGTGGGGCTGGCAAGTTTGATGACAGGAGAGAGCTGCAGAGGTTTGGACAATAAACAAGAAGAAAAAAATGTGTCTCAATACAATGTAAAAGAGTGGTAAAAGCACATGAATCAGATCTTATAGAAACATCTTGAATTGGACTGAGGATGAAGGTACTGCAAATAAATGCATATCTAATCTTTAAAAATGCCTATATGGCATACTGATGACGTATCTCTACATACAGAGCTGGGTGACATGGGAAAAAAATTGTTTTTTCCCTAGAATCAATCAACATTAATACACATCACAATAGAAATCAAATCACCATTTCTCCCAAGCTTAAAGATTCCTTATTTCTCTTAAGTGACTATATAAGGTTAATTTTGAAATATTTTTCTGTCAGAAGTTGAGCATGATAAACACTGACTTACACAACTGTATTTTATAACACAGGAATTTATAATAAACTAAAGTTTCAAGTGTTACAGAAGAACACGAACAAAATGGATACCTAATTCTTTGGTCAGTTACAAATAAAGTAGGCATTAATGCAAAAAAATAAAAATAAATTTGCTGATTCAAGTGTTTTAACCCCACTAATAATACAAAAACATTCTGTATGTATCCTCAGTACAAATTCAAGAGTCATGGCTTTAATTAGTAGAGGCAGTTAAATGCATATTTTTGTTCCTCATTGTAGTCAAACCTGCTGCTCCTGAGTGATGGCTAACATTAACACACAGCTTTTAAAGCTTTCCTGAGCTATTGTGCTGGGTAACTAACGTCAGCATGTCCAGCTCTTATCTTGATCTTAACGTCAGCAACCATTTACACTTGCTTTGTCTTGAAATCATGAAAAAAATGACCAGACATGAGACACTAAGCTAGGATAAGCTAGCAGGGAAAAGCACATTAACATGCATCTTAAAATATTGTGGTGTTCAGGCAGCTTTGAGCTTGAGCACTGCTGGTAAAAGTATCAATGCGATTACACAGCATCAGGTACACAGCTGCTGGTGTACTGATAAGCTGAGGGGTGTGTGCATCACAACTTCTACCTCGCAATGCAGCTCCCACTCAGTGTTATCACAGGGCCAGGAGCTAAAATCCACTATGGAAAAATAGCCCATGACAAGTTCATCTGAAAGAACTAATGGTGGAGATGTGACCGGTGCACCTCACCCATGTGTACACAACAACAGTTCAGGTGAATTCCCAGCACGACCAGTGCAAACCAAGCCAGAGTCAGAACAGAAGAGGATGCAGTTGCTGCATGTTTATGGGAGGATGAGCTGGGACAGGTCAGGGGTTTGATTTATGACTCATTCCAACCATTGTGGCACAATCAAAACGGATCAGTGGTCCAATTTTGTGGCCTTGTCCTCCTCCCCCTGTGGCAGGAAAAGGAAGGCTGGGAAAGTACAGGAGGGGGTAGTGTGGGGCTGGTTGATACTGTGTGGCCATCTCTCACCCCTTCTTTTCCAATACAAGGGGGAGGACAGCTACATTAAAAACACAATGGAGACCATCCCAGCCCCCACGAGCCTCCTGCTGCTTGCAGTTAGCAGTTTTTGTTGTTTTTTTTAAAAGAAAGAAAAAAAAAAGACTAATACAATTTAAACAAAACAAAAATTAAAAAACACCAACAGTACAACAGTAATTTAATGAGAAAAAAACCCTGGGTCAGAGCCCCACAGATTTGAGCCTGAGCGTAATGACTGTTTTGAGTCAGCTGTGCCTCAGGATCCCACCTTCCTGTGCCTCCGTAAAAGCTGCTCTGTGTCAGGTTTGCTCGTCTGTCGTACATGTAAAAACACCAAGTGAAAGCAGCTGGACTTGGCACCAGAACATAACGGTATGGACGCTGCCTTCTGATGGAACACGTATAACACCAATGTGGCAATTAGGGCTGTGCTGCATCCCATCGTCCGCAATAACACCAGTAAAATTTAAATAATACAAAAATCTCATATTGTGATATGACATTCAAAGCAACACCTATCACCACTGCTGAGTATAGCCAGGCTATGAAGGTGGACATACTAGCAGCTGGTGATGTGTGACCCAAACGTAAACAAACTACTCGACCAAGCATTGCTGGAGCCCTCGATATGACAGCAAGAGCAAACAGGGGATGGAAATTACTGATGTGGGTGTATGATGAAAAAGCAGAGCTTTAGACAGCTGGATAAAAAGCTCGACCCAAGAGATAAAATCCCAGGTAGAAGATATTTTTCAGTTTTATTATATGACTATATTGTTCAATGAGTGACAAGGATAATTTAATTTAGTTGCTGTTAATGTGTTAAGCAATTATTCTATACTGTTGCTTAAAATTTCCAGGGAAACTACCTTAACTACTTTTGTGCTTACGTTTGACTTGCTGTGTCAGTGGATATAATGCTGAGTCGTCATTACTGGACAAAAAAATGCTAATGCTACCTTGTTTCAATAGATCCATACTTCAAATTAAGAAGAGAGGGATGGAAAATACCATTCATTAACGTGCCTCAAGTATCAGCATCATTTCATGTCAAATTATCACATTTTTATATCTTTTTCTGCTAAACCACATCTGATTTCCCTGAAAACATTTTGATTTAAAAATTGGACATATTTAAAGATTGCGGTGAAATTTTAGCTTCATACATCAAATACTTTTCAAAATGTATTTTTCTGAAAAATGGTCCATGAGCCCTTTGAAAACTCTCAAATTTTCACTGGCATTTCTTACAATAAAAATAAATCAGGATCTGTAATATGGGACAGATGAATAAAAAAAGTACTGGCAACTTAAAATATGAATAAATGAATGAACCTGTCCTATCCGGTCCCATATTTGAGCACACGCAATAGTAATAATAACGAACAAATCTGGATCGCAATCTAGCGGCAATTTCTAAATGATAAATAATTCTATTTTACAAAAATGGAAAAATATGTTGAGTACATTTTAACATGAAGTCGCAAAAGAAAATGCTACTTGAGGCAAGTTGTACCACAAAACAAAAATATCAGTATATTGTCTTATCCAAAAATACCCAAATTCTGAGTTTCCAAGTGATACTCAAATTATAACTGAGAAAATAAATATATGCATATTTTTCATTTTCATCACCCACTTTGTGGACAGGCACATTGCCCTGGAGGAGTCTTACAATTCAGGTTGAGTTTAAAATATACAAAGAGGCATTAAAAACACAAGTTCTGATGTAAAACGTTTTGTACATACAAACAAATATATAACAAAAAGTTTTAGTAGCTACAAGTTACAAGGCCAAGTTGCTGTGTGCACATGGTGCAATCGGTAGCCTGATGGAAGACCCCGATCCCAAACCCCTAACTAATGCTGGGACTGCAGGCAAGCAGTGATCATGTGATCAGTATGCAGGCTGTCGGAATGAATGTTTGAAGAACTGATATGAAAATGTTACTTTTTTGCATTTTTAATGCATGCTAGAAGTGGGTCCAAGGACCATTAAAAAAAAAAATTCCCAAGACAAAATTTCAGAGCAATCATTATATGTCAAAAAGTTGGACCAAAAAATTTTTAAGCAACTCAGACATGGCTAAAAAGAAGGCCCATGATGCCTTGAGAATGGAAAGACCCATTAATACATCACTGAGTACATTTGGTAATAATATAATCAGAAGTATTATCTCAAATTTTCTTAAAATATTGTGATATCTGTCTGATACAGCCTCTAAATTATATCACTTTATAATTTAAATCTCTAGTAAATATACCAGATGGCTCATGTTGAAGCATACAGGGAACAGACGTAGTTCTCCTTTGCTAAACAGAGCAATGCTGTGATGACGTGCACACATGCATATGTGGCTGAGTGAGGACAACAATAGACCTCCGGCACCGAGAGAAGCCACACCCAGATACTTGCCATGAACAAAGACAAACATATCTCTGTACAGTTCTTTGCTCTTGTCTGTGTCTGCTCTCTTAAAGTTCCAATCTATCCTGTTCATATCCTTACTCATTTTAGGAAAGCTTGTATAGCAGCTGGTAGGAATCTGCCAGCTGCTTTTGTAGTTTATGTCTAATTGTACTGATCAGATAACCTTTATTCTTCAATTTTCATTGTTGAGATTTAAGGACCTGGAAAGACCAGTAAATGAAGTTTGTTGTTAAATGTTAAATAATCCCAGGATCAGGCAACTAACTCCTCTTAATTGGAGGGGAAAGTGAAATGTCAAAAAAGTAACTTCAAGGGCCGGGGAGTCTTATATTTTTGACATCAAATCATGGACCAGAAGTAGGGAGTGGGCCCGGATACGGCCCGTGAGCCGCGAGTTTGAGACCGCTGTTTTAGACTTTAGGTTCTTCAAAGTAGGCGCGTGTTGCTTTGCTTACAGCTTTGCACATGTTGGCATTCTCCCAATCACCTTCATGAGGTAATGATCTGAAATAATAATAATAATAATAATACAGTTCCGTGCACTATTCATTTGCATCTCAATCATACTTGTGGTGGTAAGCTTCTGTCAGACTGCTTTGGGGCAATCTGCCAATTCACACCTACGGCCCCTCTGACCACCACCAAACACCAAGCACACACCCACATTCACACTTGAAATGATTGGAAAAGATTTTCCAAGAATATTGAAGGAGCTCCCACAGGTGCTGAGCACTTGCTGGCTGCTTTGCCTTCACTCTGCAGTCCAACTCACCCCAAACCATCTCACTAGGCTTTAGATCAGGTGATTGGTGATATGACAGACTATCACCCTCTTTCTTGTTCAAAAAAATCCCTTAAATAGCCTGGAGGTGTGTTTGGGGTCATTGTCCTGTTGAAAAACAGATGATGGTCCCACTAAGCACAAACCAGATGGGATGGCATGTTGCTGCAGAATCCTGTGGTAGCCATACTGATGTGCCTTGGATTTTAAATAAATTGCCAACAGTGGCACCAGCAAAGCACCCCAATACCACCACACTTCCAGATTCAAGTCCAGGTTCCCACAGTGTTCTTTGAACAGTTGATGCTGAGATGTGTGTGCCACTGGAACTCTGCGAAGCATTTAGGTGGACACCCGGGTGCTGTTTCTGAGGCTGGTAACTCTGATGAACTTATCCTGTGCAACAAAGGTACCTCTTGGTCTTTCTTTCCTGGGGTGGTCCTGATTAGAGCCAGTTTCATCACAATGTTTGATTGCCTTTGCGACTGCACTTGAGGATACTTTCAAAGTTCTTGGAAGCCTTCCCAGAAGAGTTGAAGCTGTTACAGCTGCAAAGGGTGGGCAGACATCATATCAAACCATATGTCTTTAGAATGGGATGTCACTCGATTTGGGGTGTCAAACAAGCAAATATGATATTTTTATTAGACAGGCAGATTTAGCTATATAGATATACCTTTCACAGAGAGAACAGAATCTAATGCTAGAATCTAGGGTCTAATTTCAGGGGGATCACACTTCTCAGCCTCCTTGGAGCAATGCAGTTTTCATCCTAGTTGGGGAAGGCTGGCCTAACTCTTTCCCTCACAGTAAGGATACTTGAGAGAGCGTGAGGTTGTACTCGACCCGTCTGTGGTGAACTGAGCGTGAAGACAAAAATACATTCCTGCCTTCACCTGCAGCCATGTGCTACAGATATGCGTTTGCTCATAATGGTGTCTGGGCTCAGCTTCAGAGATAGGATGAGGAGCTGAGAGTAGAGCTGCTGCTCATCTGCACTGAAAGGAGCCAGTTGACATGGTTTGGGCATTTGATAAGGATACCTCTTTGATACTTAAGTGAGGTCTATTGTGCATGTGTAACCAGGAGGACACCCGGGTCAGTCTCTGTACACACTGGAGAGGTTTTGTCTCTTGGCTGGTTTGCAAACGTATATGTATATTCCTGGGTAAGATGGAGGGAGTGGTAGGAAGGGGAAATGAGGAAGAGGAAACCATGACCTCGTCTTGTTATACTGCTGCAAACGCAGTTCAGACCCAATCGCCACAGGGAAAGCAGGCCAAAGTTACAAAAATAAGACCTAGAACCAGTTGGGTACACAGAACAGTGAGTTATGAATATGAGTCTCACAGCTGTGAGACCAAATAAAAAAATGCTCTGTGTTCATGTGGTTCCATCACACACCACAAAGAAAAACAGTGTTTATTTCTCCTTTGTCTGAAACCTAAATTGTCCATTTAAAGATCCCTTGTACTTCATCTTAGCTTCCCTTGTGTGTGCTTGGAGTACTGCTGTGGACATGTGAGCCAAACTGAAGGATTGACAGTCTATTTCCACAGCATCTCACACACTGTTATCAGCACAGTGACCTGACAGCAGTCTAAATACTAGTCATTACTCTGTCCTCCCTGCTGGCTGGTCCAGACAGAGCGAAACTCAATGTATCACCGAGACTGATGAAGCGCAAATGGTGATACTAGCATGGTGCTACACGTGTAATTACAAATTACATGGTAAATATAGAGATTTAAAATGTCAATCTTTATTCCCAGTAGTGTGTTCACATCAAGGCCATTTCCACGTAGCTATAGCAGAGGTGCGGAAAAGCTCCGCTCCGATATGGTGAGTTCAGAATTTCATGTCTCCCCATGCACCTTGTGGACATGTGGATGTGTTTGCACAAGTCTTAAACAGAAGATGAAGATTTAAATAGTATCTAGTTTCACAGACTGCTGGTCGCCACTCCTTTGGCTATGTAGGCTTTGAAGGAGTCAGGTAACAGATGCACAGGCTGGCACTCAACTAGAGGCCAGTAATTACACACTCCAAAGTGCACACAAACATCTAATCAGCATGTAAGCACAAACACAAAGTCACACTACAGTGCTGCTCCAATTCCCACGTGTCTTAATTATTTCTTCTTCACAGCAGTGAGTCCTCGGGCCCATTCTCCGAGCTGTGCAACTACAATTAGAGCTCTTCTACATCTAAAAGAAAAGCCACTCCTACGGACAGCCTTCAGGGCATGTGGGTTATACAGTTCAATCGGGTGCGAGTCTGAAGAATCTCCACATTCATTAGACAAGATCATCATGGAGAATCACTAATAACCCCCTGCCGTGTGAGGATGGACACACCCTTGTTTAATTGGCCCTCCATGCTCTCAGCTTCATCTGGGACATCCCATTAATTAAGAAATATGTTTGATAGTCTTGTTAGAAATAACTCTACTATGATTGTCCCAGTGAGACAACATGTCGCTCCATCAAGGGATAAATCGTCGGCAGACACTGAATTTCTCAGGGCAGAAAGTAGCTATCTAAAGAGGGAGGCAGGGAGTGGATGCGTGCGGCAGGTGTACCTAACTGACAAAAAATAAATAAATAATAAATAAAAAGAGTGCAACACAAAACAGCAAGGAAGCTATTGAGATAGAGAACTTTCCCCCTGAAGTGGACATCATGTGTGGTGGAGCATGATAGTGGTCCCAAACCACATCATTTCAAGTTGTTGGCTCCAGCTGAGGTAAAGCCTGAAGCCAAAGCTAAAGCAATGCAAGCGCAAGAAAGTAGAAGATCCACCCAAGGAAGTGCTGTGCCATCTGCAACTGTTGCCAAGACATATGAAGGTCTGAAGGGAAAGAATGCAGTCCAATACTACATCTCCAGCAACACAAAGCACCCAGTGTCACACCAAAATAGAAAAACAGAAGGTGATCAACCCAAAAATAAAATTTAAAAAAAGGCCAGTGAATGTGTTTATTTGAATATGAGTGTGATTTCACAGAATCCCACCCAAGAACAGGGGCTAAAAAACCTCCAATTAGTGGGTAGTATATATGAGTTTCACATTTTCCCATGTAGTTAAATCCTGAACAGTCTACTGTAACAGTGCAGAAGATATCGAGCAGTTTTAACCCATGAAATGCCGAGACGAGTCACTACCGCCAGCAGCACGGGCACATTTCATCACAGCACGGTCATATTTAGTTTATAGCTTTAAAAATAAATAAATAAATAAAAAATTAAGTGCAGAGTACAGCTTTAAAAGAATCAGTGTTTGTGTGCATCCCAAGTTTCTGCAGCCACCTGGATTAAGATAAGCCTGCATGGACATGCTGGCAGCAGCACACAGCAAAACACTGAGCAATAATGACGCTGAGCTACTGAATTTTGAGTAGGTTGTTTTTTTTTGGGTAGTTCAGCATTTTTTTACTATTTGATGATGACACACGTTTTAATGCTTGCAGAGTGTTTCTTAAAACCTGAGACTGCACTTTAGAACATGGTTTGATCTCATCCTTCCAGTAAACTGCCAAAAAAAGCAAAAAGAAATATGTTTTTCCTCTTCCTAGTCCTGTTTGTTTATTGAACAATTACCTTTAACATGAAGCCATTTTAAAGCTGGCCTGCTACAAAGTCAGTGCAGCAATTTCCTAGTAAATTGTGTGTGCCATCGAGCTCAAGTCACATCTCAGTTCATACGAATCATACGAAGCAGCCTCTCTCTCGTTAAAAGGTTACTTAGCTGGTGGTTTATAAATAAATAAATGGAAAAGTCAGGATCTAATTTGTCAACTGCCTCACCCCCCCAGGAGACTAGTTCTGGTGTCTGGGTGTAAATGTCTATGTAGTGAGGTGGGGGGAGGGCACAAGTGGGACCTTTCATCCCCTGAGGTGTGTGTGCATCAGGGGGTCAAGCTTGTCCCTTAGGACAAGTGTGCCTTATTGATCAGCCTCATGTGTGTTTAACTGAACCTCTCTGTATCATCTGGCCTCCAGCCCCAATATGTCCCTTGTCTCTTTCAATCTATTCTCTCTCTTCATCTCATCACTATTCCACCTCCGTTACATCCATTTCCACAGTATTGCTTCTCTTGGTCTCTGTCATCTCATTTAGCTTCATGTCTTTCATCTTCTTTGTTCTCAGTCCATCGCTGTAGTCTGCCTTGGATGGATGGTGAGCTTGCTTTCAGTTTTGCAGTCTCACTGTCCGACACTAATCTCACTGAAGCCTCATAACCGCTCACATGCAGTATTAAAATGTTAAACAGGCTTTTTACTGCACGCTGGCGTGAACACATTTTCAGCACCAACACCAGACCATGAACATCACAGAGGGAACGCAGACCTCTTTGAAATTGCCAAGCGGCTCTTATCCATGCCGAGTTAACTTTCATCTATAATTTCACATCTAATACAGACTGAACTCTGCAGCGTGTTATGCAGACGTTTGCCCTGCAGCCATTTCCTATAGTTTTTCTTCTGGGTTCATTAACTCGACTACCTCCAGAATCTGAACCATTAATAAGTTTCTAAAAAAAACCCGATCTGCACATCTGCGCACATGGCACAACAGCAGTAACTTCATCAGATCGTGACAAATCACTCACTTCAGTCAGATCAGCTGTTTATACTTTCTAAACTTTAATCATTTATAGTATTTGTTTAATCAATCTTTTATCAATGTAACTATCACGATGTAGCTGGCATGTTGAAAAAACTCAATGCATTACATATATGACAAAACATAATTTGAGTCCTGTGATTGGCTTCATCAGGGTTGTGTCTGAGTGAAGACGCGAGGAACAATGATGCAGAAGTGAGCTGTGTCTGAATGACATTTTAACAGAGGGATGATGTAGCAGTGCTGTGTGTCTAAAAAAGGGCATGAGAGACACTCATGGTTAACAATTGCCTAAGACTACATAACACTGTTTGGAAATCCAGACAAAATGCCACAACTAAGTGCAAAGAAGAGATTTAAAAACTGCATTTCTAAAGGTTTATAGAACAAACCTTTTCAAAAGCTTGTAACAAACAATCTCTTACACCTGCTATAAGCAAATAAAGGCAATACAAATAATCAAAACTGAACCAAAGGAAAACAAGTAGAGCAGCAATTTGAACATCCTCTCATTTGAATAGATTTGAATAGCAAAAAGCAGAGAGCGATGCAGACCATGGCTCAGACTTCATTAGGGCTGCAGCAGAGATGTGGAGTCACATTTCATGCTCAAATGTTTTTTTTGTCGTTTTCTTTTTCCTCTTATGGATTAAATGGATTAAATTCTCTTATGGACAAATTTGGGTAGTGAAGATTACGGATTAACTATTGAAGATTATCAGCAATTTACAGCAGCTTCTTCTAAACCCTACTTTTCAAGTAGCAACCTTTCAAAACCAGACAATATAGAAAAGATTCCTGTGAATGACTCTTTTCCAAAGCCACTCACATCTATATCTGACAGCACAGGAGACCAACATGAAAAGCTGTACATCAGCCAGTAAAAGCACACATTGCAGCATGAGTTTAATATCATCAAGGTATGGAGCATCTTGAAAAGAGGAGGAGGAGGAGGAGGTCATTAAAAAGAAGGCATGGAACTAAATGGAAAAAAGAAGATGTTTATCTGGCTCAAAAGCCAGACTCAGTGCGTCAAAGTCATGGAGTAATCAAGCAGTGATTGAGATTCTGTACCATGCTCCGCTTGTCTGGGAAGCCTCAAGATGAATGTCGGTGACTTAAAAAAAAAAAAAAAAAAAAAAAAAAAAAAGGCGGTAAAAAAAAAAAAAAAAAAAAAAAGAAGGACACAATCAGTGAAATGAGGGAGACTGGCCCTTACTCTTCATTCCTCTGTCATTGGTGGAAGTCATGAGAAGTTCAGGTGTAGCTCATGC
>VUQK01017130.1:3501-15797 GCA_015106715.1 Bujurquina vittata
TGATGAATTCTGAAACCTGACTGAAACTCTTCAAATAAACCATTCCTCTGCAGATGACCAGTTAGCTGTTTTACAACTACTCTTTCAAGGATTTTGGAGACATATATAAATATAGAGAGCCTAATCAGCTAAAAGTTCGATCATTAGCAAAAGTTTTGCTCAAAGTGCATCAAACTGTTACATTTCGGCAGCGCTGAAATTGGGTTAAAAGTGTTTTTCACATGAAACATGAAAGCAAGGCAGCGCTGCCCACAACCACCAACAGCTCTGATCGCCTCGAGCACTAGATATTCGCACACAAACCAGAGCGCACACACCAGTGCGCACAGACCCGAGCGAGGCGCGACGAAAGGCAGCCTTCGAAAACATCCAACAGCAAATCTGCGCTCGTGATAACACGGTGTTTCAGAGGCTCTCTTCCCTTAACTGTTACCCAGAAAGCCGAGACGAAAACAGCAGATCAACACAAATAATCAGGAGGTTCATGAAAGAGACGCGAACCTCTCTTTACTTTTTTACTGCCGAGTTCTTATATGATTGATTTATATATATATATATATATATTCAGAAGTATAGTTGAAAACATCAAATTTAAGCCCAGACGTAACCATCATTGACATATTCAGTTTATCGCTTCATGCATTCAGCTGTGAAACTCCCTGTGTGCAGGTATAATGACGGGCTCCTTCTACTCCGTCTCAACACTTCTCAACCAGATGATCATGGCCTGCTACCAGGTAAAATCACACGCGGCTCCCACAGACACCGAATATTTCAATAGATGCAGCAGCTGCGCTTCTGTATGCGCTCTATCTGAAGCGTGAAGCTCTCTGTTAATGTTTGTGAGGACCGAGAACCCGAAGAACAGAGAACCTCTGATGGCTTCAGCGAGACACGAGGTCATTGTCTGTGGCTCTGAGTTCATTAGCTGCTTTCATGCATGCCTGCTGCCCACCATAACACACGCACACACACGCACACACACACACAGAAATCAGCAGAGCACAGACTGATCCAATCACTCTGAAGGACTCCTGTCTTTGTCTCTCTGCTGCCCTCAGACGCTGTACACACACTGACCGATAGACACGCTGATGCTCATTCAGTTTTTGCTTGTCTCAGCGATACACACTATCTACACACACACACACAGAGAGCTCCAATCTTGCGTGACCTTGCAAAACTCTTTGTCTAAACTGTTAGATGACTTTGCAGCTCTCTCCCACCAGAAGCACTTTAAGCCCCTGACCATGTGACTTTTTTTTAAATCTCCACCTGTAGAGACGGACTTTGTGTGTCTGCCCTCACGCTGTGTGTTCAGGTTAGAGGGAGACCCGAGCCCACAGCTGGCTCTTAGTGTACCCTCTGCTCTCTCCTCAGAACCAGGAGCTGAACGCTGGCAGAATCGGTTTGACTCTGGTTGTTGCCGGGATGGTCGGATCCATCCTCTGTGGGCTGTGGCTGGACCGCACAAAGTTGTACAAGTAGGTGACAAACACACACTTTTATATCCATACAGTTCATATTTATAGATAAGGACCTGCTGGATGGCAGCATTAAGTGGATGTTTTGCAGCTCTTTAAGAAAGGATCAGATCATGAAAGTGCAAATATAAATTAAGCCTTCTTAATAGCAAAGAGAGGACCTTCACTCTGCCACTTTACAGCGAGTCTATGAAACCAAAGAGCTGTGCTCATGTGTTTCTTTATAGTGACAGTAAACTAGGTGATAGTTCACAGGCTACGGAGACGGCCATAACAGCATCCACCCAGCCATGCTCCAATAACAGGTGGAGGGGCTTTTTCATGTTGACACATGTTCCCCAGAGAGCTGGCATGCTGGTGGTAAAATATTATTGTGAGCCACAGAGGTAAGGTTTCCCTCCAGCACAGGAAGGAGCCGGTCAGGTGTGCCTTAGCCAGTAATCCTTCAGCAGGAGGAGAGATGAACCCCTTTATTGTGAAATCCGGATTCAGTTTCTGCAATTAAAGCTCAATTTTAATGCGCCTTTGCAGGTTTTGTTCGTTTATTGTGGTCTGTGTGGGGCGGGGCCACGGATGCCGAGCAGTGCGACAGGAGCCTGAATGCTTTACGAGCGTCTGGCGGACGTAATCACGACTTTTTTCTCGGCTCTCGTGACCGCGCTGTTGCTTTTTCACAGGATCACAACTCTGATCGTGTACGTCCTGTCGTTTCTGGGCATGCTCGTCTTCACCTTCACGCTCGACCTCAAGAACATCCACTTGGTCTTCGTCACTGCTGGAGTCCTGGGGTAGGTCTGCCTGTTTTTTTTTTGCTGTATTTCTCAAAGCATTACAGGCAAAACCAAATCTCTCCGCTTTCCTCCAACAGCTGTTGGTGACACAGGACGTCGTATTGCTGTTGCAGTATTTAAAAGCTGCGCCTCATGTTATGTAGCCATATGATGCAGCCAAATGAAGCGACTGGCTCTGTTCCTGCTGTCAGTACATTACACACAACATCACGTTTGCAGGCCTTTTTGTCCCGAGGGTTTGACTCATGAAAGGGTGACGGGGGCAGGAGGCACAGAGCTGGAATTTGCATACACATTGTGTCCATTCAAACCCTCTTGTGAGTGTTGTGAATATGTAATCATGCGCTCCTCTCTGCAGTAGAAACATTTGCATGTGTACAAAATATTTTAGTTAATGCTGAACTGGAAACAGAAGGTGGAATAATCCCACTCGTCTCTGATCCCACTGCACTGCTAAATCATTCCTTTAAGGTGTGGTAACAATGATACCAGTCCTTCTGCGCATGCTAAGATGTTTTACTTTTCATGAGCAAAATCCATTCATGTATTTATGTTCTGTAGAGAGGAGCTTCTTCGGTCCCGCTTACATTTGTCGCTACGGTGATCTGGTTTTACTCTCATAACGAGACCGTGATGCATGCAGAACACAGACTCAGGGTGGGAGCTGTGTGTGTGTGTGTGTGTCTGCTGAAACACGCCCCTTCAGATACTCTGTAGATGTTCACATGGAAATACCAAACCACAATATTTCTTTACATTTTGTGGATCTGGTTACTGGATCTTATTTTCCTCGTCTGTGTTTCAGGTTCTTCATGACCGGGTACCTGCCCCTGGGCTTTGAGTTTGGAGTGGAGATCACCTACCCCGAGTCTGAGGGGACATCATCAGGACTGCTCAATGCTTTTGCTCAGGTACCGCACAGGTTGTGCAACGCTTTTGTACTTTATAAGAGGACCTTCTGTTGGGCACTGTGGGCCACATCTGCAGTTGGAGCTTTATGGAAGAACATATTGAGATTGGAGCATTTTCTGCTCTGCATTCACATTCCATGGATCAATACGTGCATTTTTTGTCTGACACATTGATGCGATCAGACTCTGCTCTGTTTTTAAGGACCTGTTGCTCAGGTGTTGTGTGTTCACCTTTGTGCAGATATTTGGGATCATTTTCACTCTGATTCAGGGAAAACTGACCACCGACCACAGCCCACTGGCTGGAAATCTCTTTCTCTGTGCCTGGATCTTCCTGGGAATCCTTCTTACAGGTAGGCAGTGCGTGTGTGTGTGTGTGTGTGTGTGTCCGTGGGTGTGCCCGTGTGTTCATTTGTGCATGTCAAATCAAATATTAGACCTGTAATGTTTCGTTGTATTGTGTTTCAGCCTTAATCAAGTCAGAACTGAAAAGGCACAATGTGAACATGGGAGCCGACCGCAAGCACCTGCAAGCAGTGAGTCCTTCCAGGGATCTTTGAACCACGTGACTCACGTTCATTCATGTTTCTGAGCTGTAAAACTCCAGCTGATGTAGTCGAGTCTTTACCTGGAGACAAATTTAAGTTCACAAGCTTGAAGAAAAGTGTTTGCTTAAGCAACTGTTTCCAAGGAAGTCATAATTCAGCAGGCAGTACGTCCATCCAGGATCATGTGTCAGTTATTTTGACCCAAAGAATATCCAGAAACAGGAAGTTTTCAAATTAAGTGTTTGTGTTTCTACTTAAATTCAAAAATCTCTTTTTTTCCTTTTCTTTGTTCTGTTTTTCTCTCTGTGTGTTCTGTTGCGTGTCCTTTACCGGCAGCAGTGTTTAAGTCTGAGTGTTTTAATGTGACCTTCAGGAGAGACACATTCTTGAACCTTTCTCCGCTTTCCCTGAACATTAGGTTTGTTTCCATTCTGGCAGTTAGCCTCACAAATCGTCCCAAAACTGTCAAACACTGTTGTAACACACGACCTTGCTGCCAGCTACTTAGCGTTAATGATTTAGCTTAAAAACCTTTTAGACAAGCCAGACCTTTAAATCTGTTTCAGGACTTCAGTCTCTTGATATACCCCAATCCCACCATCCCGCTGAGTCACAGCTCTGCAGAGGCCAATTTATCCAGGCCAGCTTTCCGCTTCTTTATCAAAGTTGAGGTTTTCCCACACAGTCATGTATGATTGTTGCTTTAGCCACTTAAAATCCAGAAAATCCCACGGTCACTGGGACCCAAACGTCAATACAAGAGCAGCCAATTTAATATTTCATATAAATAAATACATTTATATACATATGTAACTGTACATATTTGTGAGTAATTTCGAACTGAATTTCTGGTATTACTGAGGCCCGCCTGCAGTACCTTTGCGGCCCACCAGAGGGGGGCCTTCACCGCTCTACAGTATTTCAGCATTTACAATGTTCTCATTGCTGCCATCTGGTGGTAGCGTTAAGAATCACACTTGTAGATACTTTACTGTCGTTTACTTTATGTCAATGGCTAAAAAGAGACAAAGAAACAAAAACAAACAAAACAAAAAAACCACACCCTAAAACCATCAGGAGAAGATCAATAAGGATCAATAAAGACCAATAAGGAATTATCTACAAGATCCAGAGTGATGGTTTGGTGGATCATCTGGATTAAAAAACTCAACATATTTACTAAAAATAAAACAACTGAAGCATCTATTGTGCTTCATTCAAATTCAAACCCTTTATTGTCATTGCGCAATAAAATTGTGTATTTCTCTGTGGTTCTACACACAAACAGATACTGACCAACAACAAATTAGTAATGAGAAAAATAGAGGCGTCAAAAAGGGAGCCGCGCTGGATTATTAACTGTCAGAGCAGAATAATGAGGTCGTTACATTAAAGCAGGCTGCACTTCACTCTCATTTCCTCTTCCACACAGCTTCCTACTGATTGTCCCGGGGACTGCCCTTCAAAAAGGAAATCCAACGGAGTCAAGCTGGAGCCCTCAGTCAGCTTCTCCCGTGAAACATCTCTGTGACCCCCCCCCCCCCCCCCCCCCCCCCCCCCCCCCCCCCCCCCCCCCCCCCCCCCCCCCGAGTCACAGACGGGCATCTCTGCTCCCCCGAGGAACACGCTGGCATCACGGACCAGCCAAGTCCTGGAGGCGTGAGCCCGGTCTAATCAAACACAGCCACAATCTGCAGGTGACGTCACAGGGAGGGAGTGTGACTCCTCCTAAATCTCCTGAGGTCACCTGGACAGGCTGAGGTGGACTGATTCAAAAAAAAAACAAAGTATGGAGGCAAAGACATGCAGAAGAAGCTCCAGCGCACTTTATTTGTACTGTAAGTAAATGATGGCACTCTTACCTGGTTATTGAATGGAAATGAGTCACTGAAAGAAAACTGGTGCAGACCTCCCAGTTCGTGGACGACCGTCACGCTGGTTCCTGTAACACTACTGGGACCATGAGAGGAGCTGAATCGCTTATGGTGCCACAGACGTTAGGCCACCATTTCCTGAGTTTACTTGAATTCTTCATTCATGATCTACTGCAGACGGCACATACACAAATATGTATTGTTGATTCATCAGGGTTTTTTTTTTACATGGCAGTAGATTCAAAGAGGTACTCTGACTCAGATTAACTCCTGAAATCTGTTTCAAAACAGCTTCATCTAAGAATAGCAGACATGGTTTTTTAAAATTCCCATATACTGTACATAAAAGATGGCTGCAGCCGCTGTGACATCACCACCCACATTTTAAAACCTCAGCGTTAGCAGTTTGGCAGCTGCTAACCGTGTTATTTCTTTTGGAGCCAGAAGTGACCGTACTGAGGCAACGGGATTGAGCAGTAGCAAGGGCTCGGCTAGCTCGGCACGCTTTGCTAGCAAGCTGCATGCACAAAGTGCACAGGTGCAAAAACACTGATTCTAAATACAGTAACAGACTGATAGATTATTAGGATTTCACTCACCGAAGCCACTATAAATACTCCAAAAGGCACAAACGTGGTTGAGACGCCAAATCCAGTGATAAAAACTAGCATAAAGCTAGCTGCCTGAGTGGCACACCTGTCAATTAAAGCAGCCACACCCTAACTTTAATTAAGCCTTAACAGTATCCAAATGGAAGAGTTATATTAAAAAAAAAAAGCCATGAAAGGAGAAATTCACGTAGCCCAACAGTTTCTTGATGTGGGAGTCGCTGACAATTTTAGGGCCAGCCCCAAGTGGCCATTAGAGGAACTGCACATCGTCATTCAATTGGTTTTTTATCCCGTAATTTTGCAGCTTGTGCAGTTCAAGCTTTTTGAGTGTTTATTTGCCCGCATGAGTGGACACCAGCCACCGGGGGGAGGACACCAACCACCGGGGGGCAGGACCCCTGACGTGGACGTACCTGTTAAAACACTCTGCTCATGATTGCTTTTCTAATAATTTATAGGTGTAATCCTCACATTACGTATTTCCTTTAATAAGAGCTTTTTTATATATCAGCGCTCACATCTTAATGTGAAAAGTTTTCGTTTTTACAAGCTCGACTGAAGCCTGCTGATTCAGCAGTGCAACAGTGTGTAGATATGTGACTGACTCGCACGGCTTGTGAAAACACAAACGTGCTGCAGTGTTTTCCAACTTGGGACCAAAACAGAGCGCGACGATGTTCTGAGCTCGGCGCACAACATGAAACACGGGCACAAGCTTTGAAATACGTGATTGTGTTTTTAATGTTTCACTCCTGTTTGCTGTCTGCGCGTCACAGCGACGGGAAGCAGAAGAGTGAAGAGGAAGCACAAACGTTGGATTCTCCGTTTCGGAGCGATTGTGTTTCTGTCTGTAGCCATCTTTGTATATTCATAAAAGTTTGTCTTTTAAAGTCTTGCAGCCAGCTTTGAGTTGGCTGACATGAAGCCTCGCCGCATTCTTTTGTCCTTTTATTTAAAGATGCAAGAGCGTAGATGTTCTGCCTCCGTGTATGATCTTTAGCAAAAATAGATTTATTTTTCCTCAGTTTTCTGCAGAATCATGTCGGCTAACATGCTTTCCTCAAATGACTTCAGCAGCTGCAACAACGTTCAGACCGCTCTGGTCCGGAAGTATTGGTTTGCTCCAAAGAGTAAAATGGCAACAATGTTTTAATAAATGTTAGAAATATTATTTGGCAATTACACGCTGATTACACTGCTTGAGGCATTTTATTTTTATACCCTGACTTTGTGATGTCACATCTTTCTCCAAGCTGCTGTTTATGTGTAAAACTTTGAGGAATATTTTATACATTTTTCTGCTAATGAAGATTTAACTTTTCTTTGACTTTCTCTAATTTTTGTAACATGAGAGAAGACTGTAAGTTCTGAGATCTGACATTTAATTTCTATAATTAATTATAATTAAAATCTGTCATTTTATTTATTCATTTTTGTCAATTTAGTTTTCAGTTTACATCCAGGTTTGGACATTTCTTCATGCAACATGAATAAATGTTGTGGAACCATAAAGCATAAAATGCTTCGTCTGTTTGGGGTTTCCCGTGTGCACGAAAAGGATCATCGAGCGGTTATTTTATAATAAAATCTGACTGTGCAGCAGCTGCTCTTTGATATTTACAGATGACACTTTCTGTTGTCGTGACTGACGTGGAACACAAACAGCGAAGACAGAAGGTCTGTTTTTCTCCCCACAGGCTAATCGTTGAAGATGAAATGGTCCAAAACGAGCCGCCCTACAGCATCACACCCATCGGCACAAAAAGTCAAAAATCTGACATTTATATGGGGGCGAAATGGTGCATATGTAGAGGATTATTTCCACGCGCATATGGATACAAATTTGGTGCTGAGTTGAGTGAAAGTTGGTGCTCAGATCCACCTGATCCACAGTGTGACTCAGTGATGCAGAACAGATCAGAATTAAGAAACAACAATTATTAACTGGATACGTTATGTCTTGTTTTGTGTCCTTGTAGAGGATTCGTTGACTGTAACAAACATGTTGCAGTTAGTGTGAAAGCGGGATGCATCTTTAAACTGAATCTCAATTACAGTTAGAGTTGAATATTCAAATCTACGCGCTCTGATGACTGCCTGTTAATAAGGGAGAAGCACCCTGCTCAGTTTGTTTGCCACGCACACTCTGAGTAAATTATGCAGTTGTCTCAGCATAATTCCTCACAATTTTTCCTAGAAATCCTGGATAAAAATCCTTGTTGCACTCCGGTGGTCAGCAGCGGGGTAGGACAGGCTGATGTGAGACAGCTGTAATGAGCATCAGCTGTTTGTTTGAAACTGCTCATCAAGTTATTTCTATCATTTACGCGCAGTAAGCAGATTATTAGAGTTACTCACACACTTACTCTTGTTCTACTTTGGTCAGATTACAACATTTTACCGCATTAACACCAGAACAAAAACCTTAAATTACTTTTGGAATGACGGGGAAATGTGTGGTGTGTCTGTTTGAAGACATAAATGGGATGATGCAAGCTCTCATATGACAGTGTGGGTGGTGTGTGATGTGTCAAAGAGGGAACCTCATAATGCTGACAGAGAGTGACTCAGGACGTCATCGTCCTGATGGGCCTGTTTTGAGTTCTGTTTTTCTTATATTTCTGGTTGTGCTGATTAGTTTTTACTTATGTTTACTTCCTCAGTTTGTAGTTTTGCATTCCAGCTTTGGGCTTGGTTACAGTCTTCCTGTGCTTGTTTCTCCCGTAGCCTTACAGGTTAGTTCTCCCCTCGGTCTCCAGCTCCTGTGTTGGGTCTCGTGTGTCTGTTATTCCTCGTTTTGGTTAAGTCTGCGTGTGCCATGGTTGGCCACTTCCTGTTTTACTTTGACAGTCTTGTGTTCCCTGTGGTGTGTGTTTAGTTTTACTTGCTTTGTGTTATTAGTTTCATTTGGTTCACCTGTTGTTTCCACTCGCCCTGATTTCCTTGTGTGCATTAAAGCCCTCTGGTTTTTATCTGCCCCCCCCCGGTCCCGCTGTGTGTCCCCAGTTTAGTGCTTTAGTTTTATTTTTATTGATTGAACAGCTATTCTTGGTGTGTGTTTTGTCAGAATCAATTTGTCACTATATGCAACATGCAATGAAAAGAAGCTCCAGAACAACAAACCAAGAGGACGGACAGGCCATCAAATGCGCACACGGAAGTGCATGGAGTACTAGGTGGGGAGGGTAGGTGGGAGGGAGCCAGTCAAGACGAGAGAGGGTCCTGTGGATGCCAGCCAGCTCTCCAGCAACAGTTCATGATAATGTCCATGATAGAGGGGGAATAGACGGCCTTGGATCACCGGCGTACCAATACGGGATAGTGCAGGAACAGAGCGTCTTTTTACGCAACATTCCGGAGAAGTTGAGATAGCCAGGCAGCCCAAGGCCAGACAGGGAGCCGAGTTTCAGATAACGGCAGTTGTTTTGGTTTCAGGCTGTCTCTGATTAATGTCCAACAGCCTTGCAGTCTCACTGCGTATTCCAGTTCAATCTGAATTCCTTGCTGAACTGAACAGACACTTCACCAAGATTGATCCATTTTCGCTTCGAGCGCAGCCAAAGTTGTGCCTGTGAGTCACAAGGTGCGCGTCCACCTTGTGGTTCAGCTCCAGCAGGTACTGAGTCGGTGTGTGTAGCATCGTGCTCAGCCCCTCACACTGGGCAGCCAGCTTATGCAAACCACCGACGACTGCCCAGATCTTCTGAATTTCACGATGCAACAGGTACCCCCCGAGGCCAATCAGAAGAGAACTGGTCATGCATAGGCCAAATATATATACATCTTCTACGTCCTCGATGGACAGGGTCGTCAAGCACATCATTTTCCACTCACCCCAGGAGCTCATGACGTAGCCAGCTGGAGATGTCCCTCCAGGACACGAGGGTTCTCCTTCCCTCGATCTCCTTGCGGAGAAAATCTGATCAATGGCATTGAGAGTCCAGTTGACCAAAGCCATAGTTTAATTTCCAGTTTGAAGGATGCGTAGAGAGAGGCTCATGAAGCAAAGCAAAGCAGCAGGAGCGAGGTCGATGGGGGAGGAGCGGGGAGGGAAAAAAAATAAAAAAGCGTCCGTCTCGAGTGCAGGAAGATCGTTCTAGAAGCTGCAGATCCAGCAGTGTAAAGGAGACGTAGCAGGTCAGAATCAGTGCTGGTGACTGATTATGGCTTTAAAAAAAACAAAAAAAAAACACGACCTACTGGAATCGTGTTGCATCGTTTTCAGTCAAATCTTTCTTTGTATTTACTGAAACTATTTCTTCAGATTAGGAAAGTTATTGTGTCAGCGACGCCGCTTCTTCCTCATGCAGGATGAAGCTGAAGGTTACGCTTCCCCTAACTGTGATTCTGCGAATCCAGTCTTCTGAAGAAATGTGTCGCGCTTAGAAGTTGTTGCAACGCAGATTTCCTCAATATTTGTGAAACAGACCTAAAGTCAGAAATTAAAACTGAAGAGGGCCTGAGCTGAAACTGTTTGTTGTGTCGTGTTTGAGTTTAATGCAGCGCGAACATCATCAGCGGCCTGTCACAGCGGCTTTTTCTACTTTTTCAAGTTACAGATCATCAAACTTCCTCATTTTCTATACTGCTGACATAACAACAGAAA
Source organism: Bujurquina vittata (assembly GCA_015106715.1). Classification (NCBI taxonomy): domain Eukaryota; kingdom Metazoa; phylum Chordata; class Actinopteri; order Cichliformes; family Cichlidae; genus Bujurquina; species Bujurquina vittata. The sequence goes on from VUQK01017130.1 coordinate 14,327, forward strand.
TTATAACTGAAACTAAAATGTTTATTCAGCTAAACCGTTTCAACTTTGGAAAGTATGTCAAAGCAAAAACATCAAATGGAAATTCTTTGTAAAGTTTGCGTCATTTGTGGTTCTTGCGTCTATTTCCAGACACGGATATGATGAAAGCCAAAGTCTCTGACAGCCTGTCATAACTGGGAGGTGGGCGCTGGAGTCAAAGAGGAAACTGCAGCATTAGACAGAGCAGCAGCAGAGGAACGTCTCTGAAAGGCACCGAATGGCTCTGCTGGAACTATTTCTAATTTTTGTGCTTCAGTTTGAAGGTAAAGCTCTTTTTATTTGATATGATTTGATGAGTAGCTCCTTTTGCCTTGATTACAGCTTTGCACTCTCAGCTTGATGATGTCATCGCCTGAAATGGTTTTCCAACAGTATTGAAGGAGTTCCCGGAGGTGCTGAGCACTTGTTGGCTGCTTTGCCTTTACTCTGCAGTCCAACTCATCCCAAACCATCTCAGTTGGCTTTAGATCAGGTGATTGTGGAGGCCAGGCGATCTGACCCAGCACTCCATCACGGTCTCTCTTGGCCAAACAGCCTGTAGAGAGCCTGGAGGCGTGTTTGGGGTCATTGTCCTGTTGAAGAACAAATGATGGGATGGCACTGCAGAACGCTGTGGGAGTCATGCTGGTTAAGTGTGCTTTGGATTTTTAATAAATCTCCAAAGGTGTCACCAGCAGAGCAGCTCCATACCATCACACGTCCTCCTCCATGCTTCATGGTGGGAACTGCACATGTAGAAACCATCGCTTCCTTACAAACATGCGTCTTACAAAGACATGGTGTTTGGAACCACAGTCCTCAAATTTGGACTCATCAGATCAAAGGACAGATTTCCACTGGTCTGATGTCCATTTCTGTGCTCTTTGGCCCAAGCCGTTGTCTTCCTCTTGTTGGCTTCTTTGCAGCAGTTTGACCATAAAGTCCAGATTCTCTGAACTGATGTTGAGATGTGCTACATGAACTCTGTGAATCATTTGGGTGGGCTCTGTCTAGGTTTTTATGATGGACTGATATTGTGCAGCAGAGGGAGCTCTTCCTTTCCTGGGGCGGTCCTGGCGAGAGCCAGTTTCATCATAACGTTTGATGGTCTTTGTGACTGCACTCCAGGATGCTTTCAAAGTTCTTGAAATGTTTCAGACTGAGTGACCTTAAAGTAATGACGGAGTGTATGTCTGTGTAGATTCCCACTCATCCAGGTCATCGTCGTCTCTGGAGCTTTGGGAAAAAAAAAAAAAGGCAACTGGACTTCTTTTTTGTTTCTTGAAGGTGGCTCTTCTATGTTGCGCCATTCGTTTGTAAAGAGGCTGTTTGGTTTCTCCAATGTAGAGGTCTGAGCACTCTTCACTGCACTGGACAGCAGACACTACATTGCTGAGCTTGTGTTTGGGGGGGGGGGGTTGGCCCTTGGGCGGAGCCGGTTTTTGCCCCCGCC
>VUQK01017131.1:8310-21238 GCA_015106715.1 Bujurquina vittata
AGAGCTGGCCCGGACGCTACCAACACACATACACACACACACACACACACACACACACACACACACACACACACACACACTGAAAGCATCACAGACACGAGCTGCTCTAATCTGTCTTAGTCAGTACACCTACAGGGCAGAGTGAATACAGGTGAGGGCAGGGCCGACTATCACAAAGGAGGGAAAGCAGACACAGGTGGAAATGATCAGGGAATCAGGAGGAAGACAAAAACAGGAAGAAGTGGAAGATGGGGAAACTGGAAACCACGAATACCTGAGAAACCAGAGATGTGACTTTAATGTGGAGGAGTCTCCGTGAGGAGGAGCTCAGGGGGAGAGGGTGGGGCTGCAGCGGAGGAGGAAGGTTAGCAGCAGCTCTTTTGCACATTAATGCAGCGCTGAACACAAACAGGAAGCTGTGACGCTCGGTCGTGGGCGCACGCTCGTAAACACACACCCCTCAGATTAACTGCACACACACACCATCATGAGCTTCGACCGAAACCCGACAGCACGCCCGACAGACCCTGAGCCCACAGGAAGCATGTCCTCTCCCACTCTCCAGCTCTTGTCAGTCAGTAACCATACAAAGATTCAGTCCACATACAGACTCCTCACCTGTATGTCCCACAGTCTCAGAGCTGCGGTCTCACCTGTACAGAGGTGCAGCCTGACACGTGGAGGCAGAAACCAAGTGCTGAAGACGCCTTCTGCTATTGGCTGGTCTCTGCTGCCAGTGACATCAGCTAACTCCAGTGAGCGGCCAATAGGAGAGTTTCTTCATTAATGCGGTTTCTATCATAGAAAATAAACATTTTTACAGATAAAAAGAACTATAACAAGATATTTACGCTCCGCCCACAGCAGAGGTGGCTCTGTGATGTGTGAAGGGATGGACAGGTGTGAAAATACGCGTCATCATTCTTCATCACCCGCCCACTTTATGATTTTAATCTCTGGATTTACAGAAAGAAGATGACGAGACGGCGTCCACCATGAACCACAGCATCCTGCTGCAAGAGCGTCCAATCAAACAGACCGTCACCAGGTGAGGGGCGGGGCCTGCAGCTCACACCAGAGCTCAGCTAAAGTGGGAAATAATTTTCTCTACCCAATCAGCCAGTTTATGGTTGATTTATTGGTAATAACTGAGCTTGTATTGATCAGGGAGGCTCTGACGCTGCTGCTTGATACCTTTCACAACGAAGCCGAGTCCTTCCTGCTGTCAGAGGTAACACACGCACGCACACATAGACACACGTGCACACACACACACATGCACTCACACACAGAAAGAAAGCATGTTCTCTGCTGTGTGTGTGTGATATTGTTGTCTATCTTTAGGGTCATTGACTGTTGCCATTTATGAAGTGATTAGTTATTAGTGTTCAGGAATGGACACACTCTGGTTAACACTTGAAGGACCTGAACAGATAAATAAATGAGCCAACCTTCAAACTGTTAGAGTCAGGGGAAGTCTTTCCAGAGCTGCATGCTAAGCTACCTTCTTCTTCTCTGTCCTGTTGGTCTGTGAAGGTCGAGCTGCCGCTGCACGTGGAGCGTCTCGTCCAATCTGTGAAGGCGCTCTGCAGCTCGTTGGCTGCTGTGGAGACGCCCGATATCACCTCAGCCCTTAACCAGCTGCCAGCATGCCCCTGTCGCCTACAGCCCAAAGTCCTGAAGGTAAAAGTCTCCTTCAGTTTTCTCTAAAAAGGCAGAAGGTGGGTTTAGAGGCGGTGCTGATGTGTCACTGATGGTTTCCTCTCATCTGTCCTCCCAGGATGCATCAGTGCTGGCTGTCAGAGAGAACAGAGGTACGCATCAACAGCAACCAGGGAAAAACTAAAAACGCAGGTTCCTTTTTTCAGCAGCACCGACTCTGGAGATGAGCCTGAATGAACTGAAGATGTTTTCATAGAACTGAGCTTCTCCTGAGGACCAGGGAATGAAGTGTAGCTTTAATGTGTGAATCATCTTCAGTCTTAAAGATAATGTCCTCATATTTAATTACAGCTGCATCATAGTCACACAAATAGAAACATGCATCTCTCAGCATGTCCTGAATCTGCCCGGAGGAGGCGCTACACCTGTAAATTAAACTCTGAGCACTGAGCGCCCTGCCTGCAGGTGAGCAGCTACACCTGCAGGCAGGGCTCCGCCCTTCTCCTAAAGCAGGGGATTCTTTTAATGAACTTTAAAGTAAACGTGATGCTTTTAGGCCTGTTTGCTGCGTCGTCGCCGCTCTAACAGCTTGCTGTGCGCTTTTGTTGCCTCACAGAAAAAGTGGTAGAAAAGTTGACGGCGGCCATCTTGGATCTGGTGGAGCTTTACTGCAGCACGTTTAACGCCAACTTCCACACAACGCCGCAGAGTCACTGCTGCACGGCGTCCGTCCAGGAGGCCGGCCTGGTCACAAACGTCCTGTCCTTCAACGTGTACGCCGCTCACCGCATCCCCATCACCTGGGCTGCCAGGTAAGCAAACCAAATGCACCCAGCTGCAGACTGAAGGCGAGTTGCTGTGAACTTCTTCAGTCTTGCGGCGTAACACACACCACCCGAATCACAGTGCAGACCGACACTGATGCTTTTTAACAGAAATGAGGTGTCCTGCTGTGAGCCACTAAATTAAAGTCAAACTAATGGAAACCAGAACCAGAGTAAGTCTGGACTAAAGCCCTGCAACATTTCTGCATTCATTCTTCAAACTGTAAACACCTCCTGTCTCATCGTGAATGAAAACCTCAAAGGTAACTCGTGAGGTTAGTGAGGCTGAACGTGGGAAATGTGCCTGATGGCGGCTGAGACGGTGGAAGTGTTGGCTGTTGGCTCTCAGTCATCCAGATGGTTAAAGGGCTTTTAAGTTCATGAAGATGTTGTACCTCTGATCTGAGAGGCTTCCTCAGTTCTCCTCTGTCCCAGTGCAGCACTGAGGAGAAGAGCAGATAGATGAAGGAGATGAGACTCATCTCATTTATGCAGATATTGTTCAGATTGGTCACGAGAGTCTCTCTGTTGATGTGTTGTATCTCAGGGAACACAGGCTATGTACATAACCTCTGGGTAACATGAACCTTACATGAAGGTGCATCACTGTGGATTATGGGATGAACTCCTCTCCTCTCATAAACGATGCTCCAGTGTCTCCTCTGCTAAAGGAGGAAATAAAGGAGGAGCTGAAGCCCGTTTCCTCAGTATGTGGAGGATTCAGACAGCTGTGGCTGTGACTGCAGAGACTCACTAAGGAGAGAGAAGAGTTAAACCCAGGTTTAGACCCAGGTTTAGGTTTGGTGTGAGAGTGTGGGGCAGCGCAGGGCTATGAAGGTGCAGCAGAGCACCCCCTGTAGGCTGCAGCCGGCTCTGAGCCAGCCGTCCTCAGCACAGAGTGTCTCTGTGGTCCTCAAACAAAAGCTCCTCTCTCTGAGCTGCCGCCCCTCCCCCGCCCGCACAAAGGGCTGATGCATGGGAACCGGGCCTGACCTTTGACCTCTGAGGGGCCGGCACCTGGCTGCAGTTGGCCACACGAGTCATCTGCGTCACAGAGGACATAACAGTCAGCCTGCAGGTTTCCTGTGAGTGCAGCGCCACCTGCAGGCAGCAGGAGAGGAATCTGAATGCTTCCTGTTCGCTTTCCTCTCTCCTTGGATCAGGCTATAATCCCACTTCCTGTCACCGCTGCAGTCCGAGGTGGATTAAACTTCCTGAATATGACGTCTGAATGTTCGTCTTGGTGTAAACACACGATCTCCAATCTCATTGTACATTCTGTATAAGGCACTCTATTCTATTCTATTCTATAATCATACACACATGAAACCTGATAAAATAACAATAATGTGAATGATTATCTCCTTGTTTCCTTTTATCTGAGAGCCAGTTTGCGGGGTTACCCTCAGCACACTTTGCGTTATCACCTGGCGGTGCAGTGATACAATCAAATTTTTACACCGTTCGTGCGGTGATTGGGGGGAGTGGTATAAATATAAGTGTTTTCAAGGTGCTGTGCAGATCGAACTCACCTGTCCTGCTGTCTCATTGGTCACAGTTACGAGGGCTTCTTCCTGTCCTGCTCTCTGACTCACGGAGGGGCAGAGCTCTGCGCACCACAGCACACCAGCAAGCAGTCGGTCAGCAAATACCTGTTCCACCTGGTGGTCTGGGACCAGAGGTACGTACCTGATGCTCACCTGTCAGAGCAGTGACACCACACACACCTGAGGACACGGTAGAGTCACTCCAACACCAGAATTTTTCTAGCAGAGGCAAACATCACAAACACCTGCACACACCTGCACAGCCTCAGCTCAGCCCTGAGAGACCACATCAAGCGGACATGTCCTGTCCTGCTCTGTGTAGAAGCTTTTTGATTCTCAGTAAATAAACTGTTTGTTTGTTTGTTGCGATAAACACTAAGCCCCGCCCCCTGCCCTCTCCCGTAGGGTGTGTTTCCCCGTGCAGATCAACCAGCTGCCCCGAGAATCCCAGCTGACAGTGACACTGTACGCCAGCCCTCTGCCGCCCCCCGGAGGAGCCGAGGAGAAGGGGAAGCAGCGGCGCAGCATCGAGGCGCTGGGTTGGGTCACCATGCCGCTCTTCAACTTCAGACAGTGAGTCACATGATGTTCAGACACAGGAAGTGACTGCCCAGAGCCAACCAGGGCAAGGCTAGCAGTTACTACCTGTTTACACACTTTATGCTAAGTTAATGACCTTGACAGGAAGCTCCAGTGTGAAGCTTAAAGCTCTGCCTCATGCTGTCAATCCATCCATAACTTCATCCATCCATCCACCTGTCCATCAATCCAATCAACCATCCATCCATCCACCCATAAGACAGAAGACTGTTATGGTACCTTAGATGCTGTTGGGTATGAATCAGAAATATTGATGAGGGTTGATTGCAGGCTGGATATTAATACCCAGGAAAATACTCAGATGCCATTGCTGGTAGCACAGGGACAACAAATCATAAACTAGGAGACATCATTAGATTAACCAGCATCAGTAAGAGCAGTAATATCAGCAGTGACTGCTGTAGTGCACAAAAACACAGCAAAATTGGTAGACGGATGGCAACACGGTGGCGTCAGTGCCTCACAGCTCGAAGGTGTGGGTTCAAATCCACCATGGCCCGGTGGCCTTTCAGTGTGGAGTTAGCAAGTTCTCCCGTGTTTGGGTGGGTTTTCGACGAGTACTCTGGTTTCCTCCTACTGTCCAAAAACATGAAGTTAGTGGTGACCTGGACAGGTGTACCCGGCCTCCCACCCTATGACAGCTGGGATAGGCTCTCCGACTGTGAAAAGAATAGACAGAAGAACAGATGGATGGATGGGTGAGGTCGACAGTATTTTAGGCTGTCTGAGGTTGAGCTGTTTGAGCTGATGTTTCTCCATGTTTCTGTCAGCGTTGGTGAGGTCATGGCCGGTGAGCTAGGCTGCTGCTGTTTCTGGACCTTTAAGGGAAACATGATCGTTTGGAGACATCAATAACTGTTACCTGAGCACAGATGGGCGGGACTGATGATATTTGCTGCCTTTCCACACATTAGCTTTGCTTTAGTCACCGCCGCTCATAACGGTGGGATGGAGGTACCTTCAGCTGCTCCCTGACTTCCATGGGAGCTGCCCCAGAGGACGGGCACACGTTTGATTTGGCACTGATTTTATGCCGGATGCACTTCCTGACGCTGCCCTCCATTTTCCAGGCTTGGGAGCGGTGTTGTGATTGGTGTAAATGACTTGTTGACCTGTAATCAGCCAATCACACCTCTCAGGAATGATGTCATTCTGAGGCAGAAAGGAGCGACTGTAACAGCAGAGTCACATTATTCCACATATAATGTTAACGAGGATATTAATAAAGCCCACAGACAGACAGCAGCATGTGACCCTTAGAGGCGGAGTCTGTGCCCCGACCAGGTTAAAGGTTATGATAACTAACAGCTCAGTGCAGGTGCCCTGAGACTCCAACTCTGTAGCCACACTGAGATGATTGAGCTTTGAAAGTTCAGGGTCAGGGTCTCCTGCAGCGTCACTGTTCTGATGGATCAGCTGATGTTTTTTCACTTCCTGCTCGCAGCTGAACAAACACAAGCGTTTCCTTCAGTTCTGCAGCTTCCTGCTCAGGCTTTGTGATGTCATTTCCTCCCAGGAGCAGCTTGCTTCCTCACATTTACCTGACAACTCAGAGTGGAAAGAGAAGAGAAAGATATGAAAACCCTCAAATAAAAATGAGAAAGAAAGGGGCGGGGCTTATTCTTCAACTTCACATAATCACCATCAGATCGCACTTCCAGATGCTGAACAGAACGTGTGTGGACTGATCGTGTGTCTGTGTGTGTGTGTCTGCAGCGTGCTGACGTGTGGCAGGAAGTTGCTGGGTCTGTGGCCTTCGGCCCCGGGGAGGAGCGGAAACGCCCGCACGAGTTCGCCCAACTTCAGCCAGCCGGACAGCGTCATCCTGCAGGTGAGCGCCACTGAGAGCTGCAAACACCTGGATACTCAGTGACCTCCAATGTCAAGCATTTAAAAAGCATCCCGATTCATACCGCATCATCCAGGTGACTGCTTTGGTCTCAAAGGACTCCAGAGACTGAAGGAGTCACCTGGATGGGTGACGCGGCGTTTCTCCCGTTCAACTAAAACAAAGAGTCAGGTGGTCTTTGAGGGGCTCAGCTCCAACTTCTTCACACGAGCTCGTACACGGGAAGCGTTCTCGATCCCGGTCCTCTCACCTGTGGTGCTGAATACACAGGTGAACCCCGAGCTCTTGCTGAGCTCCGTCAGCATTCAAAGTCCGACCTCATTTTCTGTCCGTCTGTCCGTCCCTCAGGTGGACTTCCCCACGTCGTCCTTCGAGGTGCGCTTCAGTACGCCCCCCCCCGCCGACTTCTGTCCTCAGTACGACTTCTGCAGGCTGGACACCATCAGCCAGATCCAGCTGCAGGACGTGCTGCAAAAGAAGGCCTTCTTCTGGTCAGACAAGCACACACACACACACTCGCACACAGTCACACACACACACACACACACACACACACACACAGAGTGAACCCTCAGGTTGTGTGTGAATGCGTACCTGTTATCTGTGGTTAGTATCTCAGAGTCTGTGAGCACAGGTGGGCTCATCAGTTAGCCCCACCTCTGCAGCAGCTTCTTACCTGTTTCTTTGAGCTTGTTTTTGTGACTCAGTGATTCGTTCATGAGGAAGCTCAGATGTATGAAACCTGGAAACACCTGCGGTCGTGTGTCTGCAGGTTGACGGTGGAGGACAAGCGTCTGCTGTGGGAGAAGAAGGCCTTCTGTCAGTCGGAGAGCGCGGCACTGCCCCTGGTTCTGGCCAGCGCCCCCTGCTGGGAGTGGGCCTGCCTGCCTGATATCTACGCCCTGCTCAGACAGTGGGCTTGCCTCGGTCACCTGGACGCCCTGGGCCTCCTCCACGCCTCGTAGGTCCTCCTCACTCACAGACATGTCAGGATCGATGACAGCAGGGGGCAGATGTGTTTCCATAGGTGGCACCCGCTCTGTAATAAAGTTCAATCTGAGCGTCAGTTGAAACAGAGTTTATTACGTGATAAAGATGAATAGAATCTGCTGCTCATGTTTTAGCCTCTTCCATCATGATGATGATGATGTTGGTTTATTATCATTACAGGGATGTAAAGACAGGCAGATCTGTTCTTCTACAGGTGTGATGATGATAATAATAAAGTTCTGATCTCCTGACTGTGACATCACCACATGTGCTTCAGGTTCCCGGACCAGGAGCTGAGGAGGACGGCGGTCCAGTGGATGGACACCATCTCAGACCCGGAGCTGCTGGACTTCCTACCTCAGCTGGTGCAGGTAACAGGATGGCTGTCAGCCAGACAGGTGGAGGGCTGGAGTGTAGCGAGTGGGCGGAGCAGTCTCTAACCCCACCCCCGTGTCTCTCTGTGTCTCAGGCTCTGAAGTATGAGTGCTACCTGGACAGCTCTCTGGCTCGGTTCCTCCTGCGGCGAGCCATCGGGGACGTCCGCATCGGACACTACCTCTTCTGGTGAGTCCGTCTCATGGATCGCCGTCCTGATATGGATCATCTCTGATGGGCTCTGAGCTTTGAACTGTGGAGCTCAGAGAACTCAGACATGTAGAAGAAGAGCTGCATGTATGGAGGTTATTGGATGGGTGGGAGTCACCTGGAGCTGCAGGGCTCAGGTGTTCCTGATTTCTCCTTTTAAAATAAAAGAATGTTTACTGGTTCAGGTGGAAACCGACACCTACGATCTTACCTCTTCCCCAGGTTTCTCCTGTATTTAACACCACCTCCTGTTCTGCTGTTTGAACCTCAGAGCTGCTTCCGAATCTAAATTTGCTAAATTTGCTGCTGTGAATGAAAGCTGTGAATGACGCCGTGGCTCTCTGAAAGCTGTCGGTGTCCTCGGTGAGCGGGCGCTGCACCTCCTCGGCTGGCTCCTTTTGGAGGAGGAATAGCTATCCGCTGAACTCCTCACACCGTCTCTGAGGCTGAGCTACAGAAGAAGCTCGTCTCCACTGTTTGCATCCTCCATATCACTCTGTGTGTGTGTGTGTGTGTGTGTGTGTGTGTGTGTGTGTGTGCGTGTGTGTGTGTGTGTGTGTGTGTGTGTCAGGCTGCTGAAGGATAACCTGCAGGACAGTCAGTTCAGTGCTCGCTATCAGCACCTCCTTGCCGCCCTGCTCTGCTGCGTCGGCAGAGGCCTCCGGGACGAGTTTGACCGTCAGTGCTGGCTCGTCTCCATCCTCGCCAGGGTGGCTCACAAAGTTCGAGACGCTGCGCCGTCCAGCAGACAGGTGAGGATGCCGGGGAAACCAAACTGACCACACAGGGGACATGGGACAGAAAAAAAAGGTTTACTTTTGAGAGATCTCGCAGAAGTTTGTAATTTTAGGCTGTGTGCATCCGCGCTAATCTTGATACGGCAGCATACACTCGGACGTTGGATCGGCGAGAGATTGGCAGCATCTTTAATTTATGATTCAGCGGTTAATGTTGTAACCAGAACTGTGCAGGTATAGAGGAATGAACCTGTCTCACTCTCACACCATCACGATCACCACAAACACACACAGTGCTGCCCCGCCCCTTCTCCTTTCAGCCACTCAGCTCATGAACAACCACAGTGATGGAGGACACACACCTGAGAGATTCATATTTGTACAATAAAAGCTTGAGCTGTGTGTGTGTGTGTGTGAGTGTGTGAGAGAAAAAGAGAGGGAAATTTCTGTTGTTACAGAAGCATCCGTTTATAGGAATAAAATAAACCCTAATAATTTTAATAAATTAAAACTAAAACACAACAATATAAAACCAAAGATCAGTTTGAAATATATACACATGTACACATATATACACATAATAATAATATAAATGTGGAAGGCAGTGGCTGATAAGCAGTGACGGTGGGAGAGTCAGGTTCATTCCTCCATGCCGTATCAAGATTAACGAGGAAGTGCACAGCCTGAAATTAAAAACTTCTGCGAGATCTCTCAAAAGTACGTCTTTTTTCCTCCCATGTCTCCCGCGGGGTTCCGTATTATTCACCTTCATTTACCTCAGAAACTGCGAGCAGCTCGGTTTATTGACAGGAAACAGAAAATTTTGGTATTTTTTAATAAAACTGTTCTAAAAAGTTTCCCACTGATTTCCTGTGTTGAGGCCATTCAGTGTGATTTAAATGTGTCATTTCACTGTTTTAATCTGTGAATTTTTTGCTCCTAATAAAAACCCATCCATCCATCCTTTTCTCCTTATCTGGGCCGGGTTGTGGAGGCAGCAGTCTAAGCAGGGAAGCCCAGACCTCCCTCTCTCCAGCCACCTCCTCCAGCCCACGGCGTTCCCAAGGGTGGGCCGATCCCCGGCTTTCGAAGCCAGCTACTGGGACATGGACAAATATTTTTACGTTAATTATTTTCACTGTGATTAAAAACAAATGTCCTTCAGCTGCAAGGGTGGCCATGGCGATACAACCCTAAAGGGATCTGTCTGTCCTCCCGTTCTCGAACCAAACGAATGCGTAATGCCGCGGCGCCGCCGTTACTGTCAGACTCAGGGTTTAATGTCATCACCGGGAGGACTGAAGGCTTCATGCAGAGTCTAGCAGGGGGCAGCACACACTGTAATACTTTACTCAGGTGTGTGTGTGTGTGTGTGTGTGTGTATGTGTGCGTGTGCGTGCGTGTGTGTGCAGAGTATTCTCAGAGACAGTCTGGAGGAGATGAAGCAGTTCTTCTCAGTGAACAGCAGCTGCAGACTTCCTCTGAACCCGGCGCTGCTCGTCACCGGAATCAACATCCAGGTACACACACACACACACACACACAGAGTCCTCCTGTAATAAATGAAGGCGCCTCACACTCATGTCAGCCTCTGTTTGCACCTGATTGGACAAAATTAACCATCTTCTTCTGCGGTTTCTAGTCCTGCACGTTCTTCAACTCCAACGCCGTCCCTCTGAAGCTGTCCTTCCAGAACCGAGACCCTCTGGGAGACAACATCAATGTCATCTTTAAGGTAACGCCCCTCACAGCTGATCAAACACACAGCGACCTCTGTGAGCTGACCTTTGACCCCGGCCCACATCTCTCTGTGTCTGCAGTCAGGAGACGACCTGAGGCAAGACATGCTGACTCTGCAGATGATACGCATCATGAACAAGATCTGGATCCAGGAGGGGCTGGACATGAGGATGGTCATCTTCAAATGTTTCTCTACGGGGAGGGGGCGAGGTGAGGATGCACAGAGGGATGCCTGACAGCATGTTACTGTCCTCAGGTATGAGTGACAGGTGTGTGTGACTTCGTCCTCAGGTATGGTGGAGATGATTCCTCACGCTGACACTCTGAGGAAAATCCAGGTGGAACACGGCGTCACGGGATCGTTCAAAGACCGAACGCTGGCCGACTGGCTACAGAAACACAACCCCACTGACGAGCAGTACGACAAGGTAAGCACACCTGCACACACACACCTGCACACACACCTGCAGCTGTGAACCTCCCGTCAGTGTGAGATGCGCCTCCATCCACTCTTCCAGGCCGTGGAGAACTTCATCTACTCGTGCGCCGGCTGCTGCGTGGCCACCTACATCCTGGGAATCTGCGACCGCCACAACGACAACATCATGCTGAAGACCAGCGGTCACATGTTCCACATCGACTTTGGAAAGTTCCTGGGCCACGCCCAGATGTTCGGGAACATCAAACGGTGAGATGTCCTAATTTTTGGTCATGTGATCAGTCTGGGCCGTGTCAGAGTTTAGCTCACCGACCTCTGTGACCCGTGCAGGGACCGCGCCCCCTTCGTTTTCACCTCCGACATGGCATACGTCATCAATGGTGGCGACAAGCCGTCCAGTCGCTTCCACGACTTCGTGGATCTGTGCTGCGAGGCGTACAACCTGATCCGGAAACACGCACACCTGTTCCTGAACCTGCTGGGACTGGTGTGTCCAACACTCACACACACTCAGACTCACACACACTCTCACACACAGTTCAGGTCTGTCTAACAGTAAATACAAAATCAGCTTCACCTGCAGAAACACAGGAAGCAGCAACCAAACAGGAAGTTGTGTGTGTGTGTTTCCAGATGTTGTCCTGTGGGATCCCTGAGCTCTCTGACCTTGATGATCTGAAGTACGTCTATGATGCACTGAGACCTCATGAGTCTGAGGCCGATGCCACCATGTACTTCACCAGGTACGCACATGCTCACCTGCACAGGTGCCTTAGACCCTCGGGTTAAAAATCTAACCACCTGGCTGATTGACAGCACAAAGACAAACTGATGCCTCATAAAACTCCCATGACCCTGACTGTAGACCAACCAGAGGGTTTCTCTCAGCGGCGTACAGGTGTGACACCTGAAATCTGCTGTATCTGAGGATAAATGACCTCTCTGACCCGGCAGGTTGATCGAGTCCAGTCTGGGCAGCGTCGCCACCAAACTGAACTTCTTCATCCACAATCTGGCTCAGATGAAGTTCGCCTCGTCGGAGGAGCGTCCCACACTTTCATTCGCCCCCAGGTTCCACACGGCGAAGAGCGACGGCGCCATCAAGAACCTGTACATCTGCAGGCACATCCGGACCGGCAGCAAGGCATATGTGAGTCCACACACAGCAGCAGGAACCACACTGAGGCACATGGGAAGTAGAAACTAACGAGGTGTGTGTGTGTGTGTGTGTGTCAGGCTTTTGTGGTGAAAGTGGAGCGTGAAGGTCAGCAGGAAGTGCAGCTCGTTCAGAGGACATTTGAAGAGTTTCATGAACTCCACAGCAAAATGAGACTCATCTTCCCCTCATCCAAACTGCCCAGGTAGACACACACACACACACACCCACCCACACACAATCACTAAAACAAACTGCAGAGAGCAGTGTGCACACAGCTCAAATCTCACAAGCTCTGAGTCCCAGTTTCAGAATAAATAATTCGGCCTCATATGGCAGCAGAATGATATTTACAGATGTTGCACAGCTGTAGTAACTTGTTGTTCTGTCGCTGTGACGCTACACGAGGTCAGCCAGTACTCTGATTTCATGATCGTAATAAGTTTTTCTGGAGCTCCACCTGAGCTGGCTGATTTCTCCAGTTCTTGGCAAAGAACTGTGTGTGTGTCTGTGTGTGTGTGTGTGTCTGTTTGTCTGTGAGTGTGTCTGTGTCTGTGTGTCTGTGTGTGTGTCTGTAAGTGTGTGTCTGTGAGTGTGTCTATGTCTGTGAGTGTGTCTTTGTCTATTTGTCTGAGTGTGTCTGAGTGTGTTTGTGTGTGTGAGTGTGTCTGAGTGTGTGTGTGTGTGTGTGTGTGTGTGTGTGTGTGTGTGTGTGTGTGTGTCTGTGTGTGTTTGTCTGAGTGTGTCTGTGTGTGTGTGTGTGTGTGTCTGTGTGTGTGCCTGCATGTGTGTGTGTGTG
>VUQK01017135.1:1369-27870 GCA_015106715.1 Bujurquina vittata
AAAAAGATGGAAGACATTTTAATTTCTGAGTGGTGGCAAAAGTTATCATAATGAAAAGCACCCCATGTGTTCTTTTGAAGCCAGGAATTGACTCAGTGGCTTTTTGGCTCTCTCCCATTTCAGCAAGTTCTTTTCTGGGGACTTCAGGCCTTAATATGAAATGTGCATAGCACATTTGGAAGATGTGGACTACTTCCATTTTACACCTCTCTGTAGACTAATTTTGTTTTCTGTTGTGGAGCTCTGTGCATTTAGATGCCTTGTTATCATTATAGATTACAGTGCAAATAGAACATAAACCTGTTGACCCCTGGTTGTGCAGGGACCCTTCAGCTCACATGCATGAAGGTGGTGGGCTTGGCAGTTTTAAGCAGATATGAATGTAGCCAATTTATTTAGAAAGTTTTCACTGCAATCAGATTTATTCACTAAAACTCATGTTTCTTCTGTGGTAGATTCAGTCCATAGATCTCAGTTGTGTAAACAAAATAAAACCCAAATAGTCTTTATGTTACCTAGTTCAGACATCGTGCTTATGATGCTGTTTTTCTGTTTGGGAATAAATAAAATGTATTGAGAACAGGGTTCTAGCTAGTGGTTGATTGCCCAGTGCTGCACCCTGCTGATAATTTCTTGCTATCGTAAGAGATTGGTGCCACCGCAGTTTGCAAGTGGGCACAGCCATTAACAGTAACAAGCAGTCATCCAGGACTTCTATTGCTTGAAAGCCTGTTTATTTCCCTTTAAATGCTGCCACGTTTGTAAGGAAAATGCATTTATTGGTTGAGCAGCAGAGTTCAGTATGTGGTTTGCATCCATGAAAAATTTTCCAAATCTCTGCCAATGCCAAACAGCTTATTCTGCTATTGACTCCAGTTTGTTGTTGTTTATTGGATTGAATGGTTGAAGTCTGAAGAAACAAAACATATTTGCAATTTAGCAGTTTATTCATTTAACAAACAGGGGCCTCAGTAGCATGTGGAAAAACCATACACAACCACAACCACCTCATGCTGGTCACCAGCTTGGTCACACACTGCGGTGGGATGGCATCCCATTCTTCAACCAGCATTTGTTACAAATCAGCCAATGTGGTTGTGTTCATCACTGTTGCACAAACAGGAACCTGATCCCACAAGTGTTCAATGGGGCTGAGGTCAGGACTGAAGGCAGGCCATTCAATCCTCTCTACTCCCAATTTCTGCAGGTAGTCTCTGATAAACCCCACTCTGTGGGACGAGTGTTGTTATCTTGGAGTTTGGTCCCAGAATGTGGAAATATGGGATTGCCACTGGTGGCAGAATCTCATCTAGATATCTCTCTGCACTGAGATTGCCTCAAATGATGAGCCTGACTGTCAACATCTGGGGTACCAGAATCTCAAAACAAGAGTCAAGAAAAAAATAATGGAGCAAACACAAATTTCCTTCCTTTTTGTTATGAGTTTGTCAAATTGTCTTTCTAGGAACTGCAGTCTTTGCCAACAGCTTGTGTAGCATTGTGCAATTTTTCTGTTTTTGTTCCTCTTTGTTGGTTAGAACTTCCTGTACAGTTAGGACAATCAGAAACCCTTCCCCTGATCTTTCTTCACAGAGGAGTGTGGTGCAAGTGCCTTGTCTGGTGTTCAGTGTTCACACACTAACCTCTGACCTGACCTATTTTAGCTGCAGTACAGTGTTTCCCAGTGAAGTACCACAGGTGTGTAAACTCATAAATATAAGTCATTCCCTTTGGTCTCGGCAGAAACAGCCTTACTATGGAACTTGTAGCTATTACCACTCCTATTTATAGACTTAGCCTGACCTTTAATACTGTGATATTATTTGCAGTTTATTTGTGCTCTGACAGAGGCAAAGAGTAAATTTAAACAGACCGAAACTTTCAAGTCACACAAAAACATACAACTGAGAAAAAAAAAGAGTGACTGGAAAAAAAACAGACAGGCAACACAGACAATAAATTAGACAAAAGATAACACATGATTAAAAAAACCATAAAATGTTACCTAAAATCCAGCCTATAAACAAGAGGTTATTGGGTCTGCCACCCCTGTAGTAGTTACAGTATATCTCTTCTTTTTTTCTTTTCATAGATTTTAAAGCAGATTGAGCTTTTCCCCACATCATGTCCCAGGACAAAAGTAGATACCCCATTATGGGTGAGACCAACCCACTTCATAATGATGTCTACGGACCCCCTCAGCCAGGTTTTGGGGTGCCCCCTCCCAACTACAGTCAAGCCCCAGGAGGGCCATACCCACCAGCAGCTGGATATGGACAGCCCGGCTTCCCCCAGGCAGGCCCAGGTTTTGCTCCTGGTCCCTACCCTCAGATGCCCTACCCTCAGATGCCCTATCCACAGGGGCCATACCCTCAGGGGCCATATCAGCAAGGTCCTGCACAGCAAGGCTTTCCTGGAGACCCCATGGGTAAGTGGTTAAGCTAAAGATCTGAGAAAATTAATGAGACAATAGTGTATGTGCATAGAGTGCTCTTAGTGGGCATTAACACTCAAACTGTTAAACATCAGTCCACAGAACTAAATGTGTGTAATTTGACTCTGCTCATGCTTACTTAACAGAACGGCACATCACTGACTACACTGTAGATCAGATTCAGCAGAGATGAATGGACAATTGGAGTGTGCTTAAAAACACCATTTGTTCTGCCCTTTTTAATCCCTAATAATCATCCTCTAATTTTTGTTGTAGCAGCACCTGCAGGTAGCCCTGGTTACCATGGTGACGGGCCTCCATCCTATTATGACAATGATGAGTTCACCAACTCTGGCTTTGAGGACAAGAGCATCCGACAAGCCTTCATCAGAAAGGTGGGTTCACAGATAACAGATAAATGTAGATTGCAACATAACTGACATAAATACACAGTAGAACAAACCATAATACCTGAAAAAAATAATTCCTCTTTATTCCCAGGTCTTCATGGTTCTCACCGTGCAGCTGCTGATCACTTTTTCCTTTGTTGCTGTCTTCACCTTTGTCGACGATGCCAAGATATTTGTGCGTCGTAATGCATGGACGTACTACGTGTCCTACGCAGTCTTCTTCGTGTCTCTGATCGTCCTCAGCTGCTGCGGAGACTTCCGCCGTAAGCACCCCTGGAATCTGGTTGCTCTGGTAAGAAGTTTTTCCCAACACAAAATAATTAAAAATGTACATGTTTGTGTTATACATTACAAAAGTCTGACTTCTCACATGTGCATTTCTTTACTATATTCATCTGTATAAAAATAAGAAAAGCTAAGCTGTGAAAGGAGTCGTGTATATATTCTAATCAGAATGTTCAGCATGAGGTATGAACTAGTAATCAGTCATACCCTGGTCCTTAAAGAGAATTCACCCAAAAATCTAAGTAACATATAAGAATTAATATTGACTTGTATTTCTTTTTTTTTATGGACTATATAGATGTCTGCCTTCGCTTGAATAACATTTAACTTAAATGGCACTTCAAACTGTTTGAGACACTTCAGCAGTGCCTCTTTTCAAAAATCATGAATTGCCTATTAAAGAACACCCCCCCCCACACACACACACACACACACACACACACATCTTGGCGGGAGTAATGTTATGTGGGAACTGTTTTCTTCCTACCAAAGTACACCTGCCGGCTGTATCATTCTGCTGTAGGAAACCTGGATGTAAACGTTAATGGCATCCCCGCTTGACTGAGCTGTAACGTTAAATAGCTTCAGGTTGTGATTTCTGGAAAGACCGCTTGTTGCTGAGCTTTTCAAATGTATTTTTGAACCCCATTAGGTATATGCCATGTAGTTTCATTATATGGAAGAGAAGGCAGACATTCCCATAGCTGATATCGCCAAAATTGGGCAGGTCACCTTAAATTTAATCTACACGGATAAACCATCAAAACAGGCCAGATGAAAAGTGCACAAGTTTGTCCTGTTGAGGTCAGTTCTACAGTTGTTAGGAAAAAGTTTAAACTAGCTTTTTTCCTTTTCTTTTTTTTTTTTAAACTTAGTTTTTATTTATTTTTAACCACAATGGTAACACTTTTCCATAATTACATTCTTCTCTTGCTGCTGTTTACATTACATATTAAAAGGTGAAGGCTAAACTGAGCTTTTTGAGGTGATTTCTCCCTTTAAAAAGGAGACTGTTTCATCTCAATGTTGGTCTGTGTACAGTGTTGGAGTAATTTTGTCTGTTTTCTGTCTTGCAGTCCATCTTGACGTTGAGCCTCTCCTACATGGTGGGCATGATCGCCAGCTTCTATGACACAGACACTGTCATCATGGCTGTGGGCATCACTGCAGTGGTCTGCTTCACCGTCGTCCTCTTCTCACTACAGGTCAGCACGCACAGTCAACTTCTTCTGTTTTAAACATATTTCAGTGTCCACAAATGCATCCTTGCATCACTCTCTGGGTCTTTTAGTGAGAATTTCATCCATTGTTACACTGAAGTGCTTTACGCAGTCAATAACACACAGGCACATACTCGGTGTATGTTCTCACAATAAAAGCTGCTTTTTAAATTTAGTTTGATTAAAAAAAGAAAGCAAGATATTTTTAAGCACTCTGTGCTTAAAGAAATGTAATTCAGTCTCTTTTCTTCTTTTCTGTTTTATTTATTACAGAGCAAGTATGACTTCACTTCCTGCCGGGGCGTGCTGTTTGTTTGCCTCATTGTGCTGTTGCTCTTCTCCATCCTGTGCATCTTCATTCGCCACAAGATCCTGCACATCGTCTATGCCTCACTGGGGGCGCTGCTCTTCACCTGCGTGAGTGTCACACCGATATCTTGTCTTATGAACAATTGTTTGAAGGATTATTAGGCGTCCAAGTGGTTTATGTATTAGCTTATTGCTCTTCTTGAGAGTGGGCTGCTGTGTATTTGTAATGGATTAATTCAAGGTTCATGAGAACACACCAGTTTTGTTGGAATACATAATTTCACACTAAATCAATGCTATTGCCCTTTAAACGAGTATAACATTCTTATTTTCTAATAAATAACCTCGAGACCCAACTGAGTGTACCTTTTAATAAGTTCACTGTGGTTTTTTGTCAGTTGCTGTTTCATATACTGCCGTAAACTAAGGCCAGAACACACATCATATAAAGTATAAATTGTGCTAATTCCATCTTTCTTCTGTACAGTTTTTGGCTGTTGACACTCAGCTACTCCTGGGCAACAAGAAGCTGGCTCTGAGTCCAGAGGAATACATTTTTGCTGCCCTAAACCTCTACACTGACATCATCAACATTTTCCTCTACATTCTGGCGATTGTGGGACGCTCCCGCGAGTGAAGCCGCACCTTCAGGAGAACAGCTGGGAGGTGGAGAACACCTCCCCTTATTGTGAAATGTTGCTAAAGTGCCCCTTTTCTCTGACTTTATCACTTTATTTAATCCCTTTTATTTCCTCTCCCATCACGGAGTTATGTTTTTAAGAGGTAGTGGGTGCTGTGAAGATGATGCAGCCAGTCTTAACAGTCAGCTGAGAGGGGCACTATTTATTTACTGAAATAAAAATATTGCCATTAATGACAGACCACCTGTCCTCACTTTTGACCATTGTGCTTGCTCTAACTGTCCTCTGCTTCTATTAACACCGATGGCTATGTCTACATTACCTACACCTCGACTTCTAGTATGGCAGAATGAAACACGTAAACCTGTGGGTGCTCAGCTCTCAGCCTGGCTCTGCTGCAGAAGTTAAATAGAAAAAGAGCAGGTGTGATTGCGCGAACATTGACACCAAGCAGCTTTGCCTGAAGAGAAGTTAGTATTAGAAATGCCATCGTCCTTCAAATCTGTTTTCAAAAAATTATGTCGCTCCCTTTTAGCCTGCTGGTGTGAAGTAACTGCATGGCAAACTGGAAACACAACTAAAGACGTGGTATGGTTATCTACAACTATCAGAGGAATGCCTCTAACTTGCTTGTCACAGCTGTAAATAGTTACGTGTTTTACTGTATGTGATGCCAGTATCCCCCCTACCTCTGAGAGGCATGCTGGAGCAATTTATATGGATGTGTTCAGCACTGAATAGGCTGTCTTTGAATGGCATAAGAATGAAGCTCAATGTTGGATGTATGATAAACATAAATTAATATATAACTACAATTTTTTTTTCTAAAAGCTGAGATGTTCTCTTACTTCTCTTCCTCTGTTTTTCCTTTATTTTCCTCACAATTCACTCTTGTTTGGTCATTTTTGGTCATTAATGTGAAGTGAAGATTTACTGTTTATATTTTGATTTTGGTCATTATGACTAATTACTTAAGGCTCTGCCATTTCTTTCCATGATTAAAAACTTATGTGAAGTAGACGGGTACTGTGCTTAAAGGACATGACACTCTGGACTTGCCCGAACTTGTGGTAGATAACGGGGCTTCTTTAAACGCGGTGTGAGGCACACAGGAGAAGAATCTCAGACTGTAACTTCCTTGCGCAACAGGATTTTGAAAACGTTACATGCTGTTTGAAATCTTAAAGTGATACTCGAAGCCAAAATAATCCTACATGCAAGGACACTGAAGATGAATGATATATTTAACATGAATATTTTTATTCTCTAACTTATTTTGATTTTTCACCTCTTGCATGACCCTTTCCTGGTTTGCATGTGCTGAAAATGCACACAATGCAGCTGTTCTTGTTTTGGGGACACACTATTGTATTGCAGCCCCATTAGACTATTTTTTTAAATTGTTGTGTTTGTGTCCAACTAACTTATGTGTATATAGATCTCCTTAGTGGTTTGGTGTGTATAGATACAGTAAGTTTTGGGCTTTGTAGATCTGTTTGCATTGTATATTTGCATCAAAACAAAGTTAAACTGAAACCCCCCACACAGCTGTTGGCTTTTCATTAAAACGAATACAGTGATTAAAAAGGTTGAGCTTTGTGTGTTGATTTTAGTGTATCAAAATTAGGGTTGGACTGAGACTTAGTAACTTAAAATGCTGGTAAAATAACTTCTATTTAAACAGGCTTTTGGCAGCAAGTGCATTCATATAGTTATAAAATAAATGGTTATGAAATAAATATTTTCCTAGTCAGTACCGCCTGGCATGGAGTGTGTAGTAGCCTGCATATGAGCTGAATTTAGCTTTTTATTGTTTTTAATTACAAAAATTAAATATCTTTCTATTATTACACCTTTACTTCATAATAAAAGCTTCATGTTTATGGCTGTCCCACCCTGACGTCACCTAACCAACAATCTTTTTTTAATTATTTCAGCGACTTTAAGATTACTGGTATTTATAGGTTTTGTTTTAACCAAATAAAGGGTTTTATTTTGAGTTAAATTTTTTAGTTGCCCTCTTAGTCTGTTCGCTTAAATGGACATTTGCGACACCTATTATTTGAATGCATTGAAAATGTTCTCAAACTTTTAATAAACTCTCATGAATTTATTAGTTTTTAAACAGAAACATTTGTCACGTCACATTTAACATATAAATGTGACAAACGGCTTTGTTTTAAAAGTAAAAAATAAATTATACACAAAATTATAAATTATACCTGAAAAGCCAGCGCATAGCACTCCGGCTATAACTTTATACTGCACCATTAGCCTTTATTTGATAATTAATATAGTGAAACAGAGCTGCGCTGAGAGAAGCAGCAGGTAGTCTGTCAGGTAGCTCGGGAAAAGAGGACCGTGCCGGGAAAAACATGAGTAATTTAGAAGGTGAGACCGTGTCAATTAAAGATGGAGGGACTCATTCACGCAGATTAAAAATTAAACATAAAGTGGGTTTTTTTTCTTTTTTTTTAATGCTAAATGGCCATTGGCTTTATAACTGCAAGAGTCTTAAAGTAAACCATGGATATACACCTCAAATATACCCTCTATGTAAGTTATTGTGCTATCAACGTAATTTAAAATAATAAATCTGATATTAGCTGGAAGAAGCTCACTCCGAGGAATTGTATGTATTTAGTTAGCTTAAAACTAAGCTAGCTTTTCTACTTGGCTAACTGTATCAGGCGTTAAAGTTGTACTTTATTTAACTTCACCTGCACAACCCTACCTGGCTATTAAGTGCTACCTCAGGTTAAGGTAAACATTTCTAAAAGTGAGCACATTAAGCCAGAACAGTTGTCATCTCACGGCAGGATTCAGCATCGAGGACATGATACAACCCCCGAGAGGAGGTAAACCAGTCGAGTTTCGCAGCATACTGATAAACTTTAAAACCTGGATTCTCATTTGGTTCTGTGCGCTTTTGTAATCAGGTGGAGAAATGCAGGAGCCAAAGGTTGAGCAGCTGATGCGCAAACTCAGGAGGCTCATGCAGGGTACTGTATATGACTGGGCTGTGAGATCAGCTGTGTTTAAATGTGTTACTTAAGAGAGAAGCTGCCGTGTAACGTGTATAGTCCAGACTCAATAGCGACACCTGCCGGTGAGCTTTTTGTTTCTTTATCGTCCTGAGACCTTGCGTCTTCATACGGGGACATTACATCCAGGCTTTGCTGCACCTTATACTTTTTTCTGCTCAATAGGATTTGATATTGTGTTAAGCCATATGGGTTTTATTGTATTAACAAAATGTAACTTACTTTTCGACGAGGAATCTCAGTTTATATACATATCAGGTCAATCTAATCACAAGAGAAAGAGAAATTAAAAAATGCGTCGCCAACTGGAGCTCAGGTCTCAGGAGGTTAATATCGTTCTAAGTTTATTAAGTAATATACACGCTGTAGTTTATTTTTTCTACACTTGACTCATGTTTACATTTCAGACTATTCAGTAAATTTATCAAATTTAGCCACATTTCTTTATGTGCACACACGCGCGAGTTTTTTTTAAAGCAGAGAAAAACCCACTGTTTTTACTAAAAAAACCCCAAAACAACAAAGGTTTGAGCTCTATCGAAAGACTTGTTGACCTGGTTTTGTTGTATTTCCATTTTCACTTAGATAATCATTACCTTAATCAAAGGCTACGTGTGACACAAGCGGACGCACTGTCACGTTTTTCCGTCTTCGTATCGAATTGCGCTAGCGACGGGCATGCGTGTCGTTGCAGTAAGGCTTGACTAAGTATTGAATAAATCCAATTTATCTGTCGAATTATGAGCTTATTCTGTCAATCAAAGTGCAATTATATATCATTTATTTAGTGCAATCCAGCTAGTATCGTAGCTATAGCCGGATGGGAGGTAGTTATCTTGAAACGCGGGTTAGTCTTTGTGAGCCTTTCCACTTCCGCTGGCTAACAGCGCTGAATCTTTCTGCAATTACACAAAAACCTGTTTAACAAGCCACTGCGTGCAATTTTCGGTGGCAAGACACACGGTACGGCGTTAAAACTGCGTTAAAGAGTTTGTTGTGGTGGGATAGAGACGTCACTGATGCGCACCAATGAGAGCGCAGGATATCGCGGATATGCTAATGAACACGCGCTCAGTTGTTTACTTTAACAGAAATAATATAAAATATCACTTGTTTTTTTTCCAAATTTACATATACATGTTTAGGTTATAGCGGTGTACATATAAATTAAGTGCTAAGTGTTGACGCAGAGCTTTAAAACCGTGAGTAAGACATTTGTGTGGCGCATAGATATGAGCTCAGTGGCTAACAGTGAAGCTATCGTCAGTGAGGTATATCCTTACCTGTTACTCCATACGTGGAGTTTCAGAAAATGATGAATGGAGGGCTATGAGATATGATTAGTATCTCCCTCTTTTGGGGAACAGCAACACCCCTTAAGAGCCATTCTGATTTACTTGTGTATAATAGCAACTATTATATATGTATGATGTTGTAGTGCTGTCTTGCGGAGGTATTCCATGTGACTCCTTCTGTGTTTAATCCAAGGTAAAACAGCCCTGAAAGAAGAAGTTGAAAAGCTGAAATCAGTCAGTGACTTATTGCAAAAGGAGCTGGAAAGCTGTAAGATGCGAAATTGGTGCTAATCTATCACTCATGCAGTCTTTACTAAATCAGCATCTGTGTCTGTAAACTGAGATCTTGCTCTTGATTTGCAGTACAAACTGAAGCCTTCGAACTGGAGGCGAGCCACAAAGAAAAAGAAGGTAGACACACGCTTGTGGCAAACAGTCATACACGTATGTAAGTTCTAAGTATAGAGAGTTAAATATGAGCCCACTGATGAGTGTGGTTACTGGTGTTTTTCTTCAGAGGTGTGCCGCAAGCTGCAGTTTCAGTGGACAGAGTCCGAGCAGGACGCTGCCAGGTGAGCACTATCACCGAACCTGAACCATCCTTGGGCCCTCTTAGTGTGTTTGGGGTGCTAAACACTAGATGGCAGTAGCCTGTCATTTGTAACATTCTAGATAGTTTCTCTGCTAGGTTGATTGGTGTGGAATTTTAACCATTTTTTATATAATGGGTTAATATTTTACAGCCTAGTCCTGGCTGTCTTAACTTTTACTACCTCTTACTATTAATTTTTTTTACTGTGTTTTAAAGTATTGTTTGCCCACAGTTTGCACAATTATCCACTTAAATAATTAAATCTGTGGAAAGGATGCGCTGTCCCAGCACACTGAGCTGTGGTGTTGAGCCAAAATCATGTTGTTCCTGTTCTGAATATCCCAAATGATTAACAGGTAGCCAATTACAAATAGTTCTGTATTTGTAATTAGTTTCTATTTTTGTTTCTGACTTTTTGTTTTAATTGAGTTTAGTGCTGGTTGGTTTCCAGAGTGGATTTTGTGGTTTTATTTTGGTTTTTATTCTTTAAAAATGTTTTGGTTTAGTTTCATTTTTTACTAGTTTCAGTGTTAGTTTTGGTATTCTCGAGTATTATTGTATTTAGGGTATGTGTATAGAGTAATTGAATCTTAGTTTTGTAGACATCCAAAGCCCCAATAAACATATCAATCAAAGCCTCACCAGGTAAGTTGGATAATACATTTGATCAAATGTATTAAAAGTAAGGATATTTCCTCTAATATGTTTATTTTAATTTAGTTTGTTTTTCGTGTTCACAAAATCTTTTGGGTTTTTTTCTGAATCTTTAGTTTTTATTTGTATTTCAAAATCTAGAATGTTCTTTTTATTTCACATCCTGTTTTAGTTTTTGCTTTAGTTAACTAACCTTGCAGGTAGCACATCCACAAAACCAGGGAAAAGGTGAACCAACGTAAACATGTTGGCATGGCCAGAATAAACCAGCGAACTGAGAATTGTTTCTGAAGAATTATGTGCATTTATTTCATTTTGAACCTCTATTATCAACCGGGTTCCCACACGTTGGTTACTCTTAGTTCTAAAGGGAAAATTCAGAGAGGATTGAAGTAGGTTTTAGTCTAAGGTTAGGCTTAATCCACATCTGGGAAACGGATTCATTATCATTTTAAAATAACCTCCAAATGAGGCTAAATAATGTAACCATTTATATAACTACACATTTTAATGACAAACATTGTTTGGAGTCACAAGATAAAGCTGCATTTAAAGTATTACATGTGCTGGCTTACTCATGCTTTAAAATCAGTTGATGAATTGTAATAATGAAAATGTGGAGCTTTTAATGATTACCTCTGTGTGTTTCAGGCAGTTACAGCTGAACAAGAAAAGCAAGGAGCTGCTGGAGCAGTACAGATATGAGATCCAGGAGCTCAAGCTTAAACATCGGAAGCAGCGGTAGCGTTTAATAGTGCAATGATCTGTTTAGTGTCAGAAGCCTCTGGCTGCTGGAGAAATTTACACAACTCTTTATTCCGTAGGATGAAATTTGAAAACCAGCTTCATCAACTGATTGAGCAACACAAGAATCTGCTCTATGTCTTTGTAAGTGTTTGTGTTTTATTTTTCTCCAGATCTCTAATGTGGAAAGATTCAGATGTGACTTAATTCTATTGTTTTTAACCTTCCCCTCAAAATCACTACTTAGACTCCAGAGAGACTCCCAGATGAATTAGAGAGCGCTCGGAATACAAAGAACCAGCTGTTGGCAGCTGGTAAGCGTCCTCGCACACTCTTCTTTAAGCACAAATGTTGTACGTGTGTGTGTGTGTGTGAATGCAGCGTTTGTGTCCACTTTCCAGCATCTTCAGTTTGATCTCATTCTGTGATTCTGACAGAAAAACTGAAGCTGGCTCAGCTGCACGACCTCGACGAGGAGCTGGAAGAGACCAAGAGCCTGAAGCAGTCTGAGGCAGTAGCTGCAGAGACTCAGGTGGAGTAAGCTTGTTCGCACACTCCGTTTTAAAGATTCAGAGGTGAGGGTTCCAGTTAGACTTTGTTTAGTCATCTATCCTAAAACCGAAATGCCAAGTTCATCAGTCTGAAGGATGCAGAGTCCTGTAGTGATTTTGCATCCCGAATCCCAAATCCCAAACTGTTTATAGCACTGACATCCAGCTGAGAGCTGGCTGCTCAGCTCTGGTTTGTCCTGCACACCTGGATATTTCATTTCATTTCATAGTTTTCATATCAGTTTCGTCAGGCTTCAGCTTGTTGAAGGTTGATGTATGAATCCTGGATTATCTGTTGTGGTGCGTTTCCTGCATAGACATACCGATGGTTCTCATTCGTTGTGATAATATTTGTTGTGTTCATATATCTAAAAATGACAAAGCCTTTTTTGAATTGTTGTAACATTATTTTCATCTGTGCGGAATCTTAGAAGTCTTTAAATGAAAGTAGTACAACCATTTACTGCAATTTACATGTGTACCTGCTGTGTATATATGTCTGTGTATGCACAGAACCACAATCTCATTCAGTTTTAAAGAGATTTATTGCAAGAGGGTTTTTTTTTGCAGTATTTCAAACACATTGTAATACTGAGTTTTAAAAAAAAGAAGACATTAAACTTGTGCAAAAAATGACTTTCCTTAATTAATGCCAATTGCTTTTATTTCTTAACAGCCAAACCACATACTCACATATTAATTAAAAATATTAAAAATAAACACGAGGCACTTTCAGAGTGCAGCGAAGGTGATCACAATCTATTTTATCACTTAAAATATAAACAGTCCTTAATGTACAATAAAACCCTGTATAGAAAACAGTGTCCCCCCCACCCAGAAGCATCCATACAGCCATACAGTAGATCATTCAGTTTTTTTTTACGTACTCAGCAAAAACACAGTGAACCATAAGTGGGCTTGATGCCCTGCCGAGCTATCAGGCAGCACGGGACCGGTGAGTCTTTGGTTTAATAGTTTTTGCAACCCAACAAAGGAGTTAGGAATCCTGTGCAGGGCGTAGGTTTTAGGAGTTATATAAGGAGGCATGGCACTGGTCCAGTACTGCGTAATATACCTGTTCTTTCCCGTGTGCTTTTAGAGGTAATGCCTGATTCAAAGTTTCAAGGGAAAAAAGAGGGAAACGCGGCGATTAAAACCTCAGTTCTTACAGAAGTCTTGCATGTTTATTTACGTCCCATAAAGCAAACCCTAGCACACATAAACACCACTCGTCTTTCTCCTCCTCTCTGAAGGGTTACTCATTTATTTTCAACTCTGAGAAGGTGGTGTATGATTTAATGGAAAGCTCTTGAGTGTTTGAAGTCCACCACAGCCTCACCCACCCATCCAGCATTTTCACTTTCTGATTCAGTTTCCCTCCACACTTTTTCTATAATCTCACTGACTTTCTCCAACCTCTTCACCCTCCATCTGCTCCTTCCTCCTCTCTTTTGCTTGGGATTTTGCTGGAATTATAATACCCCCTCGACAGCACTCTTGATGGGCCACTGGCACGTGGTGAATCCACAAACACACCTTCTCCCATTCAGTTTTAAGCAAGTTTCAGCTGCAAAGTCCCCTGCACACAACACTGGTACTGTGCACGTTATGCACCGTTTAGTGTCGTGACTGGCATGTTATACGCTCTTGTGCTCTTTCTTCTTAGTCCCGTTCATAAAAGCTCATTTATAAGTAAACCTGCAATGCTTTTGAGCCACATTCTGGCCCATGGAGCCAGTCTGAAAGTAGAGTCTTGTTTTTCTCGGTCTCCATATAAGGAAGAAAGTAGAACAAGGTCTTGGCAAAAAGGCACATTCCAAACTCAGTGACTTTAGTTTGTTTTAACCATTTTACACGTCGTCCTTTCAAGTTTTATTACTTCTCGTGAAAAATCCAGAAAATGCTGTAGTGTTAAGCCCCAAAGGTACCCTCACAGTGTCGTTGGCACACGTGGGCAATGGATGTGTTTGATAGTCTTGCATAAATAGTTTCGGTGTAAAAGGTCGCTCCTCCATCTTTGGTTATCCCAGGCTATTCCCCATCTGTTAACAGAACAACAGGGATAACAGTGAAATCTCTTTACCTCCTCCCTCTCCTCCCTTTGGGCCTTCAGAAGGACGTACCATGCTCTGTGCACCTAATCACGCTTTTATTTGCTCAGCCTAATCAGTTAATCATTCAGTCTGAAAACAGAATAGTGATGCACTGTGGTTTTGCTCGTCTCTCTCTATACAAGACAATCACGTTTAGCCAGTCCATCAAAACGTATTTTCACTGCTCTAAAGCTACACACTAGAACATTCATGCTGTTTTTTGAGAATATCTACAAATATTTCTGTAGTTATTTAGGCAATTTCAAAATCTATAATACTTAATCTAAAACCCTGATTCCCCTCTTGGCTTTACTACTTTGGTGCTTTACACCATACACATCATATCGCTTTCCCATCCACACTGCAAACATCTCCCTTACTGTGATAAACTACCTCAAAACGGCTGTAGACCTTCTTCTCCTTCCTCAGGCTCTCTATCCTCCTCAGCAGTCCCTCCCGCTCCTGGTTGTTGCCAGCTGGTCGCAGAAATCGGTTCTTTTTGATGGAGTTCTGTCTCTCCAGTCCTTTATCTCCGGCATCTCCGGCTTTGTCCCCTCCCGTTTCCTCTCGCTCCTGGCGGTTCTTTTGGCTGTTGGCGGAGATTTGCTCGAGAATGACTTTGGTATCATCTCGTAAGTTGCTGCTGAAAAGAACAGAGCTGCCCACGGGCTGGTATCGGGATGAAACAGATGTTCCGGGAGTTCCAGTTGATGTTTTATGATTGGTTGTGTTTTGATCAGCAGTGGTAGACGCTATATCTTTAGACGACGAGCTCGTTTTTTTGCTTGATTCGCCAGAAACCTCTATGACCGTGCTCATGCTTCTATCCTCTACTGAGCTTTTCCTTTCTTTATCCTTGGGTCCCAGGAATCCCTTTAGCCTCTGAGTCTGCTTCTTCAGGAAGTCGAGGGGCTTGCCCTCACCCTTTCCCTCACCAATTGTGTTGATGGATGTGCTAGAGCCCATAACCTTTTTCAGCCCTTCCTTAGACTCATCATGTGACAGAGAGCGACTCTTTTTCATTTCGCTCTTCTCTGCATCTGTAGCGTCTGTGGTCAAATGCTCCTCACCACAGGAGATGCGACGAGGATTCAGTCCTTTGAGCTTCATTGGATCCCTCTTGAAGATCTTAGGTGAAGGAAGAGGCTTCAGAGACTTGAATATATCTTTCTTTTGACCGTCTGACGCATTCTCCTCTTTCTGAGATTGCAATGTCTCTGAGGGCTTCAGTGAGCTTGAATAAGGCTTGGCGGTGATTATCGGTGGTTTCGATGAACTGAATGAAGGTCTGCGAATATTAAGCTCTGCCACTTTTGCCGGGACGTCTGACTTTGTGGGTTCAGGTTCTGCTGGATTGACCGTGACCGCTGTCATCTTTGGAGTGGTTGTAATGTCAGGAGATTTTTCCAAAGGATTTGGCCTTTTTTCAGCGGGCTCTGGCGCTTTTAACGAAGGCTCTGTCTCCATTTTTGGGGCACTTCTTTTGGCATCCAGTTCTTTGAAGTACTGCAGTCGGCTAGCTGGGTCGTTCAGCGTTAATGACGCTGTGACTTCAGGTCTTTCGACAGTGGATGTTGTCTTTACTTCTTCATTCATTTTTTTAGGTTCCTCTTTAGGTTTAATATCATCTTTCAGTTGTATCACCTTTTCCTCTTGCTTCTCCTTTTTTTCTTCTTTCTCCTTCTCCTTCTCTTCCGCTTTCCTTCGCCACTCGAAAGGTTCACGGGATAATGACCTCCTCTTTTCTAGGATCTGGGCCACAATGGAGGACGTGCGCACTGAATCCAACTCCTCGTCTTGTTCCGTGGCCGGCTTTAGACCTAAGCTACCACTGTGTATCTCTGCCTTGGAAGATGAGAATATAAGTGAGGAACGCAGACGAGAGCTGCGCTGCAGGAGTGGGTTAATACGCGAGCGGAATGACTCGTGTTTGGAGAGAAGGACTTCTGGAGCACCTTTTGCATCCACATCCGCAGCCCCCTCCCTTGTACTCCTCTCTGCCTCTTTTTCCTTTTCCTTCTTCTCCCTCTCTTTTCTCTCCAATACAAGACGGGAAGGAAGCAGATCCATGGATGTTGGGAGGGCAGAGTCTTTATTGCTGCTCTCAGGTAGTTTAGGCTTTCCAAAGCGTGGCCTCAGGATATCAGGTCTGGGCTTGGGGGGAACATTTGGGGGCTCTTTTATTCTGAAGGCTGGAGCTGAGCTTTCAGTTTCAGCTGGTTGCTCAGCTTGAGGATGCTCATCAAAAGCATCAGGACCCATAGGTTGAGGCAGGCCTTCTTCTCCACTGTCCTCATAAGTGCTTAGATAGGAGTGGATTCTCCAGCTTCTCAGGCCTTGCTTTACACTTGAGTCCTCCTCTTGTTCTTCATCATATTGTTTGTTAAATGGTTTCTTTTCTGGTGGGTGGAGCTGTGTCGGTGAACTCTGACAGGCATACGCCTGACCTATGGTTGGCCTTTTATGGGAGGATCCTCCCCCATATCTGCCCGCTAACGGAGGGGCGTTGTGGCCCTCGGGTCCTCTCAGATCCTCAGATGAAAAGTATTCTCTGCCGTAGTTTCCAGGCGGAGCCTCCGGGTCTGAGCGAAAGCTTGAGTCTGAATACTGGTCAATGGAGAGGTGCGGAGGACGGTTTCGGAGTCTGTCGAAGTGTCCGTGGCCAGAACCCGGCCCGGGTCCTTCACTGTAGAAATGGCTGCTTTGCATCGCTTCCCTGTAATTAAAGTACGCCAGTTATTACCTGTTGCTTAATAAATGCATATATTTACACATAAAAACATGCATGCTTATGGTACATGTGATAATTTGGGATTATTCGTATCTCAGCAGTAGATATTAAAAGATTTACTACCTGTGGAAGTCTGTCTCATCCAGATTGTTCATGACTCTGTGCTGCATATATTGTCTTGAAGATGTGTAGGTTTCCTGGGTTCCTTCTGCATAGCTGTGTCTTTTGAAGGCACTGGCACTCATCTCCATCTGCCTGGACACAATGGAGCGTCCCTGTTCCAGGAAGGACTGCTGAAGGCGAAACTGCTGCTGCGAATACTTTCCGATAGTAATTCCCGGTCCAGGCTCCACGGTTTGACGAAACGCGTCGTTCCTCCGGAAAGGAAGCACAGAGTTACGATCAGAGTCTCCATAGGGGTAGGCAGAGGGAATCTCAGGCTGTCTTCGGTAACCTATTGGGTTACGCAAAGACTGGGACCTCTTTAATCCGAACTGGCTGCCTAAATAGTTGCTGCTTGCATCAGTGACAGCAAGTGCTGCATTGTTTGGGTCAATGACCAGAGGCTCTGACTGAGCATAGAGAATGCGAAACTCCTCATCGAATGTGGAAACGAGCTCCCCGAGGAAGAGGTGGGCGATGCAGCGGTGGATCTTCTCATAGGACCACATGAAACTGTAACAATATGAAGGAGCAGAAAGGCAAAGGGTAATTAGATTTAAAGAGTAATTGGCATCAGAGTGCATTTGTTATTAACACTATTAAATGACTTACCTGTAGTTCCCACTGAGTACAGCCCTGCAGTCAGCCAATAGGAAACGATCTTTCACCTGCCCCTTAAATGATTTTCCTGTCCGGGTGTAATAAGGTATTCCTGCCACGGTCCGGACACGTATCATCTATGAACCCAGAATTTCAGTTGTTTTATATGGACCTCAGTGATGATTATAAGTAAAGAAATAACGAGACAGTTTTTCATTTTAATCCACTTTTGAGATAATGTAATAAAATTCAAACTAACCGGATTAAACTCCAAGTTGACTTTGCAGTTGACAACCATAGAGACAAAGTGATGAGCGTCCAGCTCGTCCAGTAAAATGTAAACAGGAACGTGGCGTGCTGCTGCTTCCAAAAGGTCGCTAAAAATGTCAATATCTGTGAACACGTCCATTACCACAGCAATAACCTGCAGCAGGAGGGCAAAAGCAAGAAAATTAGGCACAATTTGTTCAGTATAACAAAGAAAATCAATTAGTTTCTACAATTGCTGCCACAGCAAAAGCACAAAGCATTGTGTTTGTGTACAAGTTCACCTTTTAACCAACAAAAGTCTGTTACTTAGAGCTTCGGTAATTTATATTTATATTTGGCTGTGCTGCTCTGCTCAGGAACTCTCTGCCCTTTCACCCCCACGTGTGGAAAGCATGGTGGAGCGATCAGCAGCAAGAACAGAGCAGGCGTCAGTGACAACAGATATGACACCGATGAAGAAATACCATTAAAAGTAAGGCGCATGGTAGCATGCCTTATGTAAGATTGCAAACATGTGTTCCATAAACACACCGGCAGAAATGGAGGACAGCTACTCACACACAACCCACACACAACCCACCACACCAACAGGTTTGACTGCTTATTGCATTTGGCATCCTTATTTCCATTAATCAGGCATTTTATTTAGCTAAAGGCCAGCCGGTTATAAATATGTCTGCAAAGGGTGTGGCGGCAGGCTTGGCAGAGCGGCATAAAAAGTAAGATGAGCTTAACAATGAGATAACATAAGTGACATGCACACTCTGTCCCTGGCGGCCCTCTATCGCACCCTTTTTTCATATCTTCCGAAGGTAATAACACTTTACTTGTACAGCCATAATACCCCTTTACATGTAAAACTGGGAGAGTAGTGGATGTACAAATGAGCAGATATGTGCCATGTTGAGCCGGCACTTTAAATATATGAATTTAGAAACCTAATTTTTTTGATATCATAACCAGATTACTTTCTTTTTCATTGTCTGCTGAAAGAAAACCCCCACATGCACGTTCGAACACATTCGTATCCTCTTTTGCTTACTTGGCGTGCGTTCTTGATGAGTCTCCGGGCCTGCTCCTTGATGCTCGGCATGTCAGGATCAGAGGGGTTGACCAGAGTGGTGACCTCTGTGGGACCAGCGAAGCTGTGCTGCGGCAGCGGCCAGCCCAGGTCCAGCCCCGGGGCAGCCAGGTCCGATTGAACCGGCCAGTAGGTGTCAGAAGACCCCTCGTCCTCAGCGCCTCTCTCGTGGTATGTCAGCTCTAGGACGCCTGTGGTCTGGTTGGGCGCCTGGATTGTCGACTTGATATGTTCAATTTCCATTTGTGCCAGAAAACTGGGCACGTCTGCCAGCTGGAGGAACTCATAGTAGCTCTGGTGTAGAAGACACAGCAGTTTGGGAGATCGTAAAAGCAGCGCATATGCGTTTTGTCCGTTAGATTAGTTTTAAAAACAAACAGAGAGTTATTACCTGTGCATCCTTTTCTGTCAGAGCGTCAATAGCTAGACGATACTCCTCACGGTAGTGTGGAGGCAGGTAGTTTGGGTCGAGAGGGTTATCGCCTATCGATGAACTCTGAGACCGGTGCGCCATTGTTGGAGCGGGTCAACTCAAAGGTCAAGGCTCAGGGGTGAGGAAGGAGGAATTAAAACCTGCAAGAAAACATATCAAATTGAGTCACACAACAGTTAACATCTTCACAGCCGCTTTTCATGTATTTAGGTCAGATGGACCCAGCCCCGGATAAGCGGAATAGAATGGATGGATGGATGGCTACTGTATTTGCACACACTTTAAATAACGCACTCACTCCTCCATCCATGAGACACAATGCCTCTGATTCAACAAAATATCCCCTTGGGTGTTGAGAGGAAAAGGCCTCAGTGTCTGGACACACAAACAGACGTTACCTGTAACCCCTCGCACAAAGCAGCTATTGTTCCCGAGTCAACGGCAGCTTAACAGGCAAATTTATCACAGAGTTAATAACTGTGTCAGATTTTTATTGCTTGCCCGTACAATTACCGTAATACTTTAATTAAACTAACAATGCTTCTTGACAATATGTGGGATTGTCGACTAACGAGTAAGTGCTCCAGAAAGCCCGCGTAAAAGAATAACTGAGTAATCGGTGCCATGGCACAGCGACTTCCTCGTTTTATTGGTAGAAAAGATGAGAGTTAAACTTTCATATTTCTCGCATATGATTAACTGGATTAAATGAAAGCACCTCATTGTAATAATGCCAGTGATTAAAGAAATTTTAGTGTGGATTATTTAAAAAAAACTGTATGCAAAGGCAAAAACAAAGCACAAGAGCTGGATACAGAAAACAGGGAGATTAAGAGTGCAAAGGAGAGGTAGGAAAGGCATGAGGAGGTGTAGAGACAGGTTCTTTCATATTACCACAAACTTGTCATGCTGGTGCGTCATAATTCATGTTGCTGCTTAGACCTTATTTTGAAAAAATCTGCCAGTCACGGCAACCAAACTCCCTGAAATTGTTATGATGACCCGGGCGGCTGTTATGTACGGTTTTGTGGAGATATGCTTGCTCAAATGAGAAGGAAATGCTGAAATTTATGATTCAATTTCCAGATTCTCAGACCTTAAGGGGTGTGTTTGGCATTACTAAGACCCAGATTTGTTTGTCGGTTTATCACACACACACACACACAGTTTCATGAAGCTTTCACAGTTGTGAAAAATTAGATTTTTGGTGCTGATCTGGACCTCTTTTCCTAAAATGAGATACCGCATCGGCTTTGCCTGCGTACGAGTTCTCTGTGTGCCCTTCTAGTTTTATATGTGGATGAATGAATTAATTATATGCGGTATAGACATAATAGACAATATAACAATAAGCTAGAATTATAAAACAAGGTTATAGAAATCCCTCAAACCACATTTTCATAAAGCAATTTATTCTATATGCTTTAAGCATTTTATCACATACTGCACATGGGCAGTTTAGAAGTTCAAACGCACGTCTATGGACTGTGGGAGAAAGCCAGAGTACCCAGAGAGACCCCACGCAGGAAAACATGCAAACTACCCGCAGAAAGGCCCCGGCCGGGATTCAAACCCGGAGCTTTCTTCCTCTGAGGCAACAGCTCTAATTGGAGACTTTTTTTCTTTCAAACACATGAAGCATGAACAGGTTTCCCAAACATTTGTTATGTGTAGTTATTTAGGGGTCCTCCCTATGATAATATGGCAATGCAGCTTAAAAATAATCTTGTTTTATTGTCACAGCACGTCGTGATTTACTCACTTATGCGCAGCTCGACTCTGCTCGGATCGTCTGCTCGTTGTGTTTGTGGCACTGCAGACACTTGTGCAAACGCAGAGCGGACAAGCTATGCAACATCAACACTCCTACCACGGATTCCCCATCTTGGCTTTAGTTTTTTACTTTCATTTTTAGCTGTTAGAAATGCCAATACTGATATGTCAGCAGACAGCTATTATTGGCTCTAGTGCTAAGCACTCCACCACCAATAAACTCTAAACTCGATGCCATCAAAAGCTTGTTTTGTTTGACAAAAACTCCAAAGCTCAAAGGCACCCAGTGTACTGTCACAGAAGAATGTGTAAAGCAGGACATCATCACAACACTTTTTCTCTGGCGGTGTAGCCGCTCTGCAGTGTCACTATACACTGTATAATGACATTAAAAGGCTCTAATTCTAACTCTTACTAAGAAAGAACCAGGTAACTTCTCCTCCATTCCTTTTGATAGTCAATAAAGTAAAAAAAAAAAAATCAGTGGAGTAATTAGTTGACCACTTTTGGTCATCCAGAAGTTACTGTTAACCTTTTTTCCAAAAAATAAAGTAGATATTTTACTAAACACACACTTGCGCTTATAAGGTTTTCTTAGAAATGAGACAAAGAAACAATGAAAAGGAACAGTTGTAACAAACATCTCCGGCTTGATTCCAGCCCACAGCAGACACCCTTTCAGCGACATTTAATTTGCATGTTAGTGTAGAAAAGAGCTCACAACCACTGCACTGCTTCAGCATTTAAAATAAGCGGGTAAATCTCGTACATGGCTTCCTTTTGCACATACTATGTGGTCGAAACAGGAAGTGGATGCACGTCTGGCTGGCTGAGCACATTAGGGCGTGTGCGTTTAACCTGGGGTCCGAGTGAGAGGGTGGGTTAGGTGTTTAGTGAGTTTGTACCTGCTTTACAACTGCGCGTGACGTGTTCTCTGTAAACGTACATGCACACTCGAGAGATTAATGATGGTGATAGCAAAAGGGCCCAAGTCCCAACCCACAATCAGTGGGAGAACCCGGTTTACTCAGCGACCTGGTGAGTCATCAAGTAGCCTGCTTGGCTACTTGATGACTCCTGCTTGGGGATAACTTGCAACAGACTGCCGAGCTGGTGATTCATCTGCTGACAAAATGGCTGACATCCTGTTTCCCTATTCATCTTGTGCCATTGAAATTAGGCTTTTGTGGTGAGCATTTGCCTTTCCATGCTCTGCGGTGGTCAGGGAAGGAATGCCGGAGCGCACATAGAATTATTTCGCCCTGAATCCCAAGGAATTTGACTGTTTGGGTCTTTATTTTAAAGCAGTCTGCTGCAGCACCGTGGCACCACGGTCGCTGCACCTCACCACTGAGGCTGCAAACCCAAGAGATCTGCATCTGTTTGTGCACAGAAAAGCTAACATGTACACAACACAACAGCCCCAAAACCCAGCGCGAGGTCCCTCTGAAGGGTAAGTCATTGTATTCTAGAGGTCAAGGTGACCTCTCCTATTTTGCACCAACAAACAATAAGTTTACTGTCACATTTGATAAAGAACTGCAGCAAAATAAATACTGAGAAGTATTTTTGGTACTGTTACTCTTTTTGCAATCCACTGATTACTAAAAGTGTTGACAATAGCTTAGAGGAAGGCAGCTGGAGGAGGAAATGACCCAAGTGGTTGACTGAGCACCCCAGTGGCACTAAATAGAACCTCGGTGGTGGTGGTGGTGGTGGTGGTTCCTCTGCAGCCTCCTCACTGCTGTGTCACCGCACAATGAAGCAACAGTTGAGTAACACAATGTCAAAAGCCTGACAGACTTTCCCCACCTCACCTGCCGACTGGTAGGATAGTCAAACAAATACTGCTGCTTTGTTTGCTGTTGTAGCAACTGCAGCCAGCGTCAAGCTGCAGAAAGCGTCTCATGATGATCGGGATTCTCTGTCTTTGTTGGGAAGCTTTTAGTTGCCCACAGAGGGACGATTCTGCCCTAAATGTGCCGTATACAAAGCCGGTCTGAAA
Organism: Bujurquina vittata; assembly: GCA_015106715.1. NCBI lineage: Eukaryota > Metazoa > Chordata > Actinopteri > Cichliformes > Cichlidae > Bujurquina > Bujurquina vittata. The sequence goes on from VUQK01017135.1 coordinate 24,697, forward strand.
CACTAAACCCGGCCGGACACGACACAAAGGCAGCAACAGACTGCAGCTTCTCCAGGCCGATAAACTGAATATTCAGATGTGCACAGTGTTTGCTCACAAAGCGTAAAACGGGCCCATTCTTGGCATTCCTGCACGAACGAGAAGCAGTGGAGAACTGTAGGTGAAGAGCGGAGGGAGTGCAAATTTCATCTGTCTTGACATGTAAATCATGAGACACGAGAGAAGCGAGCCTGAGGACACAAACTATCAAGAAGAAACTCTAAACTCTCTGTTTTCTCTCTCACACACACTCCAATCCGAACACACCTCACTAAACAAACACCACCATTGATCCGGCATACCTCTTTGGCCGGTTCACGCTCTGCATTAATTCGGTGTGACCCGGGTGAGAGCACAATACCTGAAAACAGGTTTGGAGAGCTGAGCCAGTAATCTCCAGATGCTCCTGTCAGGACCTTTCAGTGCCGCGTCTCGTCTGATGAACCTTCACAGACGCAGATAAGTGCACACACAGAGCACGGTTTGTCTCCCTGTACATCATCACACCTCAGCGCGACTGTTGAAGGGCGCACAAAAGGAACAGCTTAAGGCCAAATGAATGCATGCAGTATGCTGGGTTTAATGCAGCAGCACTGCTAGAAAAACTGGTCCACTGAGGTCCCCGCCATCTTTCCAACCGCCTTTAAAGGCCTGCGGTCGTCCTCTATGGAAAACCCATGAGCCAAGGCATCAAAATATTTCCACTTTAAACTTTGCTCTCCTTCCCAAAAGCACACCAACCCTCATGTATACATAACAACACCTTCCCAAGCAGACTCTGACCCTGTCTTCTCGATCATATATAATATAATGCAAACAGACTCATGAATGGCATGCAGTCTCGCCCCTGAAGGCTACTGTGTGACAAGATTAAACCCATAATAAGAAGCACACATGCACAGGCACCAGAGGAAAAAAAAAAAAACCCTGGCACTGCTAATGTTCCCCTCTTCAAATTATAACCACATGTTGGACTATTTCTGCACAGTGACTCACTTTGACTGAAGCGAGGGAAAAAGCTTTTGAAGGTGAAGCTGGAATCAATACAAAGTGCCAAAGTGCCTGTAATAAAGACAAAACTAGAGCCTGTAGAGCAAAGTCTGAAGGAGAGGGTGTGTGTGTGTGTGTGTGTGACGAATATATTTACATCTATTTGGATTACAAAGTCATTCAAGCATAAATGAAACAGGTAATGGTTCTTGTTTCCTCGATGTTCTTGAATGCATCGCATCAAGTTTTTGACTTTATGGATTCCACATGCGGTCCAAACACGTAGTTTCTCCCTAAAGTGTGTCTGTCTTTGCTCAACAAACAAGTTTTTTTATGATTGCAGGGCAATGACTTTTGTGTTACTGGAAGGATCTCAAGCTGTTATAATGACAGTGACTGGTAGTGCATGCATGGTATTATGCAAGCAGTGCATTAGGCATGCTTGTGAAATTGTCCCTGCCTTTTCAAGCGTTATTTATTAGCTGTAGCTCCTACAGGGCCACACAAACAAAGCTGTAAGCAGTCTGAAAGCATGCTTTCTCTTCTTTATGTTCAAAAGGCTGGAAAGAGAGCAGCCCTGAGCCCTCTGTGTGATCGCACTGTAATAACGCTGCTCTTCAAGTTTTGCATTGCACAGCAGCCACCTGGATGACTTCATTCCCTACGAAGCACCAGCGGCTTGTGAGGAAATGAGGAAAGTAGCCTACATTTCACTTATTTTAATCCACATGAATAGAGGAGACGATAAGAAGCCTTTCTGGAGACAGGGGGTTACAATAAAACTGCGCAGAGCACAACACAAACGCTCTTATGTCCCACGGTTCGTCTTTATTTCAGCTTCGTACCTCCAGAACTTGCCTCCTCTCTTCTCTCTGTACCGCTCCCGGTAAAACCGCTGGTGTGCGTCTCCTTCCCGTCCGTGCGTCACATTCCTCGGATCGGACAAAAACACCACCCAAACCCCCCTCCCCCCCAGTCGGTGTGCACCCCCCACCCCCCCGACCGCTGACCAGCAAACAGAGGCGACCCTGCGCGGACTCCCGGCGCGGGCTCAGTGTCGTCTCGGCGGTGTGAGTACTGCGCAGCCGCCGGAGCATCAACTGAAGAGCGGAGGAGGAAGCAGCGGGGCGACTCCTGCGAGGGCAGGGCTTTCCCGCCGGGCCAGACTCCTCCCAGAGCGGCTGATCCCTGGGAGCGGAAGGCCAGTGGACGCTGTCTCCGCCGGGCACGTTTCAAAAGTGGCCTTTATGTCATGGCTGCCAGCTTTTAAGCGAAAGAGGAAGTTTCTGCAGAGAGGTTTGCGCTGGAGTTTGAGCCAATCAAATAAAAAGCCTGATTCATCTGTGCACTTGACTCTTAATGTCGTTTTTGCCTCATTTTGCTTCTTACAATGTTTGCACTGCTAAATGAGAAGTTTTGTCACTACATTTATTTGCAGGCCGCCCTGAGCCACACAGAAGCGGCTCACACTATTTATGACACATTTTACCTTTTAAAACTGTGACGTGTAAATTCATCAATAAAATACACTGTTTATTGGGTATTTTGATGTCACATCATAAACGCAAGCAAGCATTTAATCCAATTGAACTAATGCCTTTAACTTATTTATGCAAAATTTTCACAATTGTGTTCTCAAATTTAATTATATGTGTAACCTTAGTTACGGCATGTATTTATTTTTAGTTACATTTAATTTTTGTGGTTTATGATCTAAATTTGTGTTGCATAATAAGTTTTGAAATATTAATTATTTTACTTAATTGAGTTCATTATATAATTATCGTTTGCCGCATTTTATGATTTTGTGTATAACATTTAATTATTTATTATTATTTATTATTAACCTTGTGAGTATGTTATTTTAGTTCCTACTCAGTAGTTTACAGTGGGACTGGTTTGGGTGCAGCACTTGTTTTTCCTGGAGTGTGTGTTACCCCGTGTTGACGAGAGGTAAAAGCTGAGTTCACTGTCCTGCCGAGTTGGTATTCTTTTTTAGAAGATATATACTTCCATTGTAACCCGCCATAAACCCACCGTCCTGAGAGAGAGGCCAGAGAACGCTACCTCACCAAAAACCAGGGTTACAGACTGGTGGCAGCGGTGTTTTTTTCCATCTTCGTATAATTAGCCAAGGCAGTCAGC
>VUQK01017137.1:0-10947 GCA_015106715.1 Bujurquina vittata
GACCGAATTGTGTGGTGATCAAAACATTGAAGAATACCTACAACTCCTGTCATGGTCCGGGGTCCTGTGGACCCCGTGTTTTTGTATTCTGGGCTTTTGTCTTGTTTTGGGGTTTTGATTGTGGGTTTTGGTGCTGCTTTGTTTTCTGGTTCCTTATGTTTTCCGTGTCAAGTCTGTGTCTCTGTTCTTTGTTTTGCCTTCCTGTTTTATTTTGATAGTCACCTGGTCCCTGTCCCTTGTATTCAGTTTTGCTTCCCATGGTCTCGTCTGTTATGCATTTCACCTGTGTTCCCAGTTGTTTCCACTCCCCTCGTTAGCGCTCTTGTTATTTAAGTCCTGTGCTTTCTGTGCCTCTTGTTGCGTCGTCCGTCTACCCTAGGTCATCTGTCGTCATTCTTTTTCCCTCCTGCTGTGTGTTCCTGTTCCCCGCGTTTATTTGGTTCCCGTGTTCCTGCAATAAATGTTGGTGTAAATATCCACATCCGTCTCTGGTGTCCCATCGTGAGGTCCTCTTTCCACCTGCCACACAGCCGTTGCATGACAGCTCCTTATTTTCCTCTGATCTTTGTCACTGCTGCTGGTGATTTTTTTTTGCTTTAATCCCCGCTCTCTCTATTTTTAAAACTATAAAAATGTTAATTCTGCTGTCCAAAGTTACATAAATAATTTTTCCCCTATCTTTCTTCATTTCATCCCTTTTTGAATTTTATTGTGGCCCTTGGGTTGCACATCTTGGCTTGGTTTTGTTTGGCCACCTGCCCTTGAATAAACACTGCAGATGGTCTGAATGACCTCAGCTAAAATATTGTGTCCAAAACTGTTGATTTGCTACCCCTCAAACTGCACTTATTTTATGATGAATATCAGACCTTAAATTTAACACAGATTGAAGACAGATTAGTCCACATATGTGTGAACATGCAGCACCATTCACTACTGGACTTTTTGTAGCCTGATAAGATTCAGTTAATTAACACCTTTCAGCAAGATTATAATAGGAATCAAATCTCATGAGAGTAACTTGAGTGTTTTGTCACATTCATATCATAGTGACTGCAATCTTTGAGGATAACTCAAGGTCTTAACTTTCTCTTTATTGCTGTTTATGTCTCTGTCGTGGTGCCTGTCAGACTGAGCAGGCCTTTGTGCCGCTAATGTGTGCCTCCAAAAAGTGGTGAAATGAAGCAGAATTAATTCACTCTAGTCCCAGTACATCCATTCAGTACACTACACCAGAAAACAAAAAAAACCCTTCAGCCAGCCTACCACCAGGAGGCAGCATTGCCGGCTAGAAATCAGTGAGAACAGGTGACAGAATTTCAGGGATGGATTTTAAAGTGTCAGATCACATCTCTTCTCAGTAAACAAATATGAAATGTCAGAGATAGTTTTCGGAACTGTGGTGCTGATTTTTATATGAAGATGAGAAGACCAAAAACACAAATACAGCAGTTCATATTGTCCTTGCCTGAATCCCAAAACTAAGAGAGACTATCTGCAGCATTTTCCAGCGTGTGTTTTTCCAAATGATTCAACCCTGTCCTAACTTTTGCAATTTTATTAAAAATCAATACCACCCTCTCAAAGGTTAACCAAAACAAATACAGGCTCTACTGGTATAAAAATGGCTGACACAGAGCTTTGGGTGATTCAAAAGACAGCTGCTCTGTTTTTTTTGTTGTTGTTGTTGGGTTTTTTTTTTAGCAAAATCCGCAGCAACATAATGGATGCAAAGATTAAACTGCTTTTCTGTGTTGGACTTGCTGTTATACTAACAGGTATGAGACAACAAGCAAAGATATGTGGCTGCAGTTTGTTGGATATCTGTGTTTTATCTGTTTTATATCTTGTTGGTGAGGTGTGGGGAAATCTGCCTTTGTTGCCGAAGAGAATGCTGATCCTGTGCTTCAGTACGTAGCTAACAACTCACTGAGGGAGCACCCAGTCCTCACCAAACTCAAACTGGTAAGGGAATCAGAGGCGCGTAAAGCCACTGTGTCTAATCAGAGATGGACCATTTCTTCATTGCTAATTTCATGACGTTTCTATTGTTAAAGCTGTTGCTTGTCTCAGGAAGACATCCTCGAATGATTTCAGTATGATGATCAAACCAACCAAAACATCTCATGTTACATTCAACTTTTTGTATTTAACGTTCAATCAATGCAAGTCTGGATTCTTTCAGAGTTTAGAAACAAGAATAGTAGGTTTATTGGTGACTCCAGTTGCCCATATGTGTGAATGTGAATGTTTATGGCTGCCTGTCTCTGTTTGGCCTGTCCTGGTTGGACCCGGCCTCTCACATAGTGTCTGCTGGAACAGGATCTATCCATTTCACAACACCCTCGAGGATAAATGGTTATAGCAAATGGATTGATCAGGATTCGTTTGAGCACCTTTCGCTTAGCATGGGCAGGCATGCTTCGCCAGCATTAATCTACATGATGAGGCCACCAGCAGGTTATCTAGGTCAGGTGTAGGCTGGTTGGTCATCTTGTGCTCAAGGCTAAGAAACTAAAGATGTGTCTTTGAAGTTGTGGCTTCCAAACTTTAGATCTCACCACCACTAGATTCAACAACAGTTAACACAGAGTACGTTTAAAAAGTACCTGCTTAGAATTTAATTTATTTTCTGCTTTAGTATAGTTTCTGTTTTGAGTCAGATTTTTTTTTTTGATTTTATGCTTATTTAAACAAGGAAAATACAAGTGGAGGAAAATAAAGATCATAATTAAGAGAGGAATGAAGTAATAAATGTTTTGATCACTAGAAGGCAGCATAGTGCCAGAAAACACTACACAGTTCCACGTAGTCTAAGGAGTATGAAGAAATGCCATCGATCCTATTATATATAAATGGGTGACAAATTAAAGGACAACCCAAACCTTTGACTTTTACTGTGAGGTAGTGTGCTGATGTGGTTTGGGTCCATTAGTGCACTCAGAGGGAAAATCAACATGAAGCTGTTCGGAAGTTACCATTTATTTGGTATGAAGAGTCACTGAATGGTTTGATGAGAATGATATGAATCATATGTTAAGGTCTTCACAGTCAGGAGATCTTATTACAGCTGTTCAACTGGACTAACATCAGTTGATGTTGGACAGTTGTGCTCAAAAGCATGTTCTGTTGTTAGCTTCAAAAATCAACAAATGAAGAATTGATATCAATAAAGCTCCAAAGATGGCAAGCTGCATAAAAGCTGTACTGTCGTCATCTTGTGACCCAGTAATACTTCTTTTTCTTGTTGCTCATCTGCACATTAAATGTTTACATTTTTATTTCAGAGAACCCTTGAAGACCTGTGGAGTGGCATGATGGTTGCCAGTGATCAAGCCCAATTTATGGCAAATCTCATTAGGCTGATTAATGCCACTAAAGCTATAGAAATTGGTAAGGGAGACCAAAAAGGCAAAGAAAGGCCATGTAAAACTCAACTAACACTGAAGTGTGGAATGAAACTACTGCATCATTTTAGGAATACCAATACTAAGTATAATCGTATTGATTGTATAATAATAATAATAGACATTCTAAGTACTCTTCCAACTTCTTATAATTTATATATTAGTTTACTGCTTTTTACTAACAGCCAGGCTTGAATGCTCTGTCTGAAGGTGATTTTTTTTTAACTTAAATTTTGGAGTCTAATTTTTTTTAGCCTGCTTGATTGTACGACTGAACCAAATGTTTCTGAGTCAAAAAAGACAAACTGAGTTTGAGGAACTTCATTATAATGCTTTATATCAGATTTTTCAAACTGTGCATACTTAAATTACGAGCTGAAATTTTTAACCAGGGGTCTTTTTAACAACTCAGTTAAATTTGACAGATATTGATCTGCTTGTCCCCCCATTGTTATTGTTAGTTTATTCTCTTTTAACTATTTTAGACTGAAGATCAAACTCTGAAGTGATTTGATCTGTATTTTTTTATGCAGGGATGTACACTGGGTACAACGCACTGAGCATGGCTTTGGCCATGCCAGAAAATGGACGTGTGATCGCCTGTGAAATAGAAAGCAGCTACATAGACATTGCCAAACCCTTTTTTAAAGAGGTGAGAACAGCACAAGACACTTGCACAACATCAGAATTTGGCATTTTGCAGATTTAGTAAGACTGATTGTTGCTTCCGTCTGAGGTAAATTGTGCAGAAGACAGCATGTTGTACATCCAGGCTGCCAGTATGTCTTCACAAAATGCTGCAGTCTGGACAGTAAAAACGTGTCTGTTCAGGAAACTGTGTCAGATTAGGAGGCACGGCTGAGGAGTAAAATCAATTCCTGTTTTAGCTTTCTCTAACATTCTCTTTAAAAATACCAGCAGGATTCATGATCACTACTATTTAACATTTTCTATAGGCTGGAGTTGAAAACAAAATAGATGTTCGATATCAAATAGCCATGCGGACATTGGGTGAGTGCTTTCAGAAATCTGTCACGAGTTATTGAAAACAACAACATACGAATAACATAAATAACATTTTATCTCTGTTTCACCAGATGAACTCATAGCAGCTGGAGAAGCTGGGACATTTGACTTTGTGTTCATCGATGCTGATAAGTTAAACTATGACAGATACTATGAGAAGTCCTTAGAACTGATTCGAAAAGGAGGCATTATTGCAATCGATAATGTAAGTACACTTCACACAGGCAGGTTAACTTGCTACTAGAGGAATCCTACTGGCAATGGGGAGTTGTGAAGCATTTCTTTTTGTTTATCTGTTTGTGTTACTGTAAACAGAATGAAACAGCTCTGTTGTTTTTGTATTTGAAGGTACTGTGGGGTGGAAGGGTTATGAATCCTGCTCCCAATGACTTCACCTCCCAAAGTCTGGATGCTCTCAATAAGAAGCTGCACAAGGACCAGAGGATTGAACTGAGCATGCTCATTATAGCGGATGGGATGACTATTGCTATTAAACGCTAAAATCCCTAGTTATGAGTCAGACATATTTTTTTCTGAGCGTTTGTTAATCTCTGAACATGAAAAGATTTGATCAGCTGTATTTATAGATATATATACTGTATATATAGACTTGCACACATTTTGACTGAAAAAGTTGCAAGTCAAAGTTGCTGATTAAGTATCAGTGGTAAATTTGACTACTGCATAATATTTTATTAAGTAGAGTCAGGTTTTGCAGTTTTACCTCTGTATAGAACTACATTGGATTTTAAATGCAGCAATCAATATGTGACTGAAGTGCAGGAATAGGAGAGGTCTGAAGGCTGTGCAATTTTGGAACAAGGTTCCTTGGACATATGAACCTCAGATCAACCTTTACTGGAGTGATGTGATGATAGAGGAGGGAGAAGGGCGAAGGAAAAAAATTGCGCGTAATAAAACCACATCATTTAGGGCTTTGGCTGACAATCAAAATGGGTAGCTGATGTTTCTAGATGATGTAACTGCTGACAGAAGCCACAGGATGAATCCTGAAGTGTACTGAGGGCTTCACTTTCTGCTCAGATTCAGTCAAACGCAGCAAAACCAATAGGATAGTTCTTCACAGTAATAATGGGTAATGACCCAAAACATACTGAGAAAGCAATCTGAGCACTTTATCGGGCAAAGAAATGGAATGTTGTTAACTGGCTGAATCAGTCACCTGAGGATGGCTATCGTTCTTTGAAGGTGAAGCCAAATGCAGAAACACAAATAAGCAGCAGCAGAAGGCAGCTGCAGTAAATGTGTGGTAAAACTCTCTAAGGAGAAAACAGAATTAGGTAAAAACAAACAGACAACAAAAAACAAACAATGGGTACACGTTAACAATTACTGGAAGTATTAAAAATAACCCTCAAAATCACAATAATTAATTATGCCATTATGTCAGTGGTCCAATTACATTTGAGCCTCTGAAAATTGTGGACAATGTACATAAAACTGTTTTTAAATAAATAAATAAATAAATAATAATGTGGTCATGTCACCACGTCATATCCTAAAATGTGGCGTAAGCGCTCATCAGCTATTAGCTGAGGCGGTACCTTCTCAGCACCGTGGACAGCTCCATTGTGCACACAGAGCAGATGGCGACGGTTATAAAAACCCGCATCGAGCGTCTCTGCACTGCACATTTACAACGATTCACAGCATGAATAACCGAGTCCACTTCCCACTCCGAGCTGGTAAAGATCTCTATTCGCCACAGAAAACAAGACATTTGGGACCAGATAGCGGTGTCGCGATCTGGGGGACATCCGCGGACATGGAATGGACCAATCCGGCATCTGTAAAGTTTAATGAGAAAGATGTGATGCAGAGCTTGAATGATCGGCTAACAGGATTCATAGGGAAGGTACACCAGCTGGAGCACCAGAACCATGCGCTGGAGAGAGAAATCAAAGAGATCAGAGGGAAACCAAAACCCGCATCTTGTTTAGAGGAGGAGTACGGACCAGAGCTCATGAAGCTGAGACAGCTGGTCCATGATATAACACATCAGAAGCATCAGATTGATATTGAGCATCAGAATTTAGACGAAGATCTCTCCACCTTGAGACGGCAATATGAACAGGAGGTCCGGAGCAGATCAGACGCTGAGAACAAAATCAAGGTCCTGAAGCAGGACATCAGTGACGCGTATCAGGCTAAACTACATCTGGACAAGAAAGCGCAGTCTCTTGTGGAGGAAATCCACTTCCTGAAGAGCAGTCATGGGGCCCAGGTGGCAGAGATATTGGACCAAATCCAGGAAGCGCAAGTGACTGTAAAAGAGCACGAGTTTGGACACCCTGGCGTCACTGCGGCACTCCGAGACATAAGGGCGCAGATGGAAGGTCACACCGCGTCCGACGTCCAGCAGATAGGAGAAACTTTCCTATCTCAGGTTGCAAGATTAACGGAAGTAGTTGAGACCAAGAGAAAGACTTTAAAAGCGACGCAGCAAGAGATACAGCAATACAGGAAGAGCTTGCAGACCAAAAACATCGAGCTGGACTGCGCTAAAGGCACCAGAGAAGCACTAGAGAGGCAACTTCATGACGTCGAGGATCGCCACAAGGAAGAGATTCTTCACTATCAGGTAAGGTGTTTTTTTCATATTATAATTAAGCCATGTGCAGTGTTTAAATACACTAATAACAAATATTACTTTTTCTGCCCCAGAACACAATCAAAGAACTTGAAAATGAGCTCATAAATTGCAAATTCGATATGTCTGGTAATCTGCGGGAGTACCAGGACCTGTTAAATGTGAAGATGGCTTTGGATGTGGAGATACTGTCTTACAGGTAATATTATCACAGTGGTTAACTTTTGTCTTTTATGGGAAAGAGATTATCTATGTTTTCCACAGGCTTCCTTATAGTTGCCACTTTTCAGACTCTGCTTTATTCATGTAGCGAGAGACCTGTATTTAAGTACAGGATATCTAACTTCATTGTCTGGAAGTTATGGTACTGCAACAGTAGGTGACATATTACCCAGACAGAAAATAATGTTTGACCCAAATATGATCCACATGCAGAGCACTGCCTGACAGTGAGTCTGTCTGCCACAGCTCAGCCTTAGGTAAACTTTAGACGAGCTGTCAGGTGCGTGAGGACATTTGCCTGCCTTTAAACCATAAATGCTTCAAGTAGCTCAGATTAGGCCCAAATGTTCCTGATGTCTGGCTTTAGGACTGCACTGCCTACAAGCTGAAGAGAAATGAATGAAACCAAATATAACATTATGGCAAATACTAAACAGCAAAACAACATTTTTAAGATGCAAATTTTCTGCAATTTCTTATTTCTGATACAGAGTAGATTTTGCACTTCAAGTTTTTTTAGTTAATGCCGGTTTAATAAAATAAAAATCTGTCCTTCCTATCCTGCAGGAAGCTTCTCTGTGGCGAGGAGGCTCGGATGTCCACAGAGTCGGACACACACATCTCCCTGCCATACATCTACCACCAGTCCCCTATTTACACGCTCCCTTGCCATAACCGACCGGGAGGTCCACGCAGGCGAGCAGAGCCCCACTACAAGTTTGTAGAGGAAATCATAACAGAGACCACTAGGGAAATTGAGATGTCAGAATTTGAGGATACAGGCTCAGAAGAGGGAAATAATGAGCAGGGGTGTTCCAAAAGTGAGAGAGGGAATGGTAAGAAAGAGAATGATAATAAAGATATTCAAGAAAAAGAAGGTCATCAGATACGTGACACTCAGCAGAGTCCAGTATCAGTGGTGAATGAAGAGAATGGAAATGATGGTAGGGGTAGAGAGAGTCCAAAACATAAAGAAGAGTCACAGAAAACTGAAGTGGCTGACAATGAAGAAGAGAGTGGCATCGATAAAATTACCCAAAGGGGAGATTTACTGAGTGAGAGCATTGTCGTGAAAGAATGTGAGCATCATGAAAAAGAAGAAAACACAGAAAAGGGGGGTGAAACCTCAGTTCTAATGGTTGAGGCTCAGACAGATTTCTCTGCTAAACTGTATGATAAACTGCAAGATAAAATTCTGAACAAATCTGAGGCATGTGAACAAGGACATGGTGAGGAAGAAAGCTCCATCTCAGCTCTCGTAAACAAGTCTGCTGGTGAAACCTCTGTCCATGAGTCTGAGCAATCAGAAAATACTCAAGAGCTAAGCAGTGCCATTCAAGTGCAAGATAAGGTTAACACTTTAGTTTCTGAAACACATGAGAAAAGCTTCGATTTTGCTGCTCAGTCAAATTCACGTACGAACAAGGGAAAGGAACACAGTCATCCAGAACCCAGGGAAAGCAGCAAATCTGATGCAGCAGGAGAGGGCAACGTAGCAAAAAGCATTCAAGATGCTAGTCATGATAGCAATAAAGAATCATCTCTTTAATCTACTGTGAAAAGTCTGCCTGAAGTAGAAGGTCCGCAACCAAACACAGGGGATACATTTTAAACAGGCCAATGTGTTGCCAAAAGAAAAGATAACCTGAACTGCAGAAATCACTGAATTTCATCAGGGGGCAGCAGATAGAAACCAAGCACAGCAACCAAAGGGGCACAGCAACTCAGATTATAAATGATCCTTGAATAAAAACTTAGAAGTTGGACAGTATAAAGTCAGAGAAACAGAATGGGCAGTAAAACTCAAACTGGGAATTAATGTAGGATGCTTCCTCCTTGCATTTAATTAGACAGCAGTTTAAACAGGCAAACATCAGGCAAACTGAAAAAAAAGAGAATGGCTTATCGAATGCTAGCATGAAGCTGAGTGAAGCAAAGAGCACAAATCTCAAGGCTGCAACTTCTTTTCCAGGGTAGAGAACATGATTTCTCTAATGTTTGCTGGAGGTTTGCCTCTGAACCTCAAATCAGCTTGTGATGGATAAAAAAAAAATTCTTTTTAATCACACAAAACAAATATGAATGTAAATGAAAGCTGCCTTTTTCTGTTTTTGTCTATCTGCTTTGGTATGTGCTGACAAATAAATGCAAGAATAAAAGACCCTCTGAGTCTTTCTGTGAACGAGCTGCTAGCTCAGCTTACGTACTGCCTGCACTTGATTGCTACTTTTGTGCTCTAAACCTATTAAATGATTGCTTTCGGTTATCTTGTAACAAAGCCACTTCACTTACTTTAGCTTTGAATGTATAATTGTGGCAACTGGCTTGAGTTAGGAGACATGTTACACAAACTCAGCTGTATTTTCATTTACAGACCTGTTTCCAAAGTGTCTGTGTAAAATATGAAGTAGACTATCTGAACTCCTTGATCACAGTGGAAAACCTGTTTGCCTTCAAAGCTACAGAAAGTGGTCTCCAGAGCTCCCCAATGGTTACAGGTGTAGAAAGGTGCTGTTAGAAGAACATGCAAGTATTTATCTGTTAAACCTAAACGTATATAGTAGCTTTAGGTTCAACAATCTCTTACTACTTGGTGTTCAACTTCTGTTTTTGATATTTTATAAGCAAATCAGTCTCCACTGGAGTTGATTTCCTCAAAGCTTTTCTCTGTAGCCATCAACCAAAAACATGAGAAGGTGTGCTTGACAGTGAAATCATCTATCATCCTTCCCAAAATATCACTAAAAAGACCCTGAATAACTCAGGAACACAGCTAGGACTTTTTCTTCAGACACTTCCTTAAAGAAAAAAAGCAGCATGCTACAACTTCAATCACCTTTGCAAGACTTGGAAAAGGTAGTTTTGATGGTCCCCATTAAATGTGACGCAGCTTTAGAAGGCTGAATGGCAGAAATTGCTTTAACTTTGGTGTTCAAAACACACAGAAGACTGAAACAGCTGTGACTGCTGCCGGTGGTGCAAAAATACTGACAGTCTGATTACAGAATCACTGAACCGTTCTTGCAAATAAACTTGAAATTATTTTTTTCTCTGCTCTAGAACGCATACAAGTCAAAACAACTTTAAACCAACAGAAGCTTAACAATTACAGGAAAAAGTTTCTTCAAGTAGTTTTCCTTGCCTAATAGGCACCCAAACATGTCAGATAAGGTAATAAATTCGTCTAGTGCCGCTAGTCATCTTTCAAAGTTTAATATCAATCAGAAAATGAGGTTTGGCTCGTGGTACATGAGTGTACATTTGTGGAGTTCAAAGACTTTATTGAAAATGAATACATACACATAAAGGACTTCCTGTGGGCTGTCTTTGTTCTGAAAGGTAGCACTCGAGTGTACACGTGCAACTTTGACAATTCTGTCTCTGAAGACTGATAGTTTGGCATTACTGAGAACATCAACGATGTGTCTCCCAGGTCTCTGCTAGTACAGAAACAAAAGCTTATTCTGGTTGGTTAGCCCTGTAGCCAGGCTTCTTTCAAACTTACAGATCCAACTTTAAGCAACCCAAAAACTGCCAAGTTTTAGGGAAGATCACGTGCGGCTTCAACAGAACATGACAAACCATGCTGGTCAACGCAAAACATTACAGGTCTTTATTTTGTCCTTGTGTGCATGAACAGGTAGAACTCAGCTGCATTTAAATATCAGCAAAAAAAAAAAA
>VUQK01017140.1:0-11538 GCA_015106715.1 Bujurquina vittata
CATTGATTTTTAAGGATTGTTTGTCTTTATAACATTTTTGCCTTTTTGGGGTATAATAAAGTCCACAATTTGAAAATACACCTGTGCCTGCTTGTTTTTGCCAGCTTGGTCCCTCATAGGGGGAATAAAAGAAAAATGTGTCCAGAAATGGGAAAGCAAGCATGCATGGCTACACACATTTTTTTGTACTGTGGCTGTGTGTGACATGTACTGTAAGTGAAGGGACAGACAATTCTATTTGCAGTTGCTATTCTGACCCGTATGCATCAGCATGTGTGTGTGTGTGTGTGTGTGTGTGTCCCAACAAATGTGTAAAAAAGTTGTCAGTGCCACTGCTAATGGTGGAAAACAACTTTGGTCTTTCTCTTATTTTCTTGACCACTTATCAAACTCAGGGCTATGAGGGGGCTGAAGCTTATCCCCGCTGGCACTGGGTGTAAAGTGTGTACACCTTGGACAGGTTGCCTCTCACAGCACTGGCACTGAGACACATTGCCATTTGCAATATCACCTACGGTCAATTAAAATCACCAATTAAACTAACAAGCATATCTTTGGACTGTAAGAGGAAAGTGGAGGAAACAGTAGTAGTTACAGATCTAGGAGTAGCAGTAAGAGCAGCATTGGCAGTGTTAATTAAAGTGGCATTAACAGTGGTATAAACAGCATTTCCAGGATGCAAACTTTATGTTGGATGCTCATGTGAAACGTGGCAAATTCTTCAAATAATGAAATCAGCATACGTACAAATAATCCATACAAGCCAAAAGGTCAGGCTCCAGACTGCGTTAATACTTTTGATTTTCACTGTCATCAAAGAGAGGCGATGCCCTTGAAATAGTAATTTTAAGAACGCACCTCTAGCCATGAGCATAGCTCACCTGTGGTTCAAAAAATCTGTATGCAAAGGGCTACTAAACAGATGAATGTTGCCTTAAGTGCTTAGAAGGAGAAGAGCTTGTTTCACACAGTGGATAAACTTAGAGGCCCACTATAAGTTAACTAAGGATTATTTTGAACTGTGAATCATGCCTTCAGTAAAGGCCAAGAATAAAAATATAGAGCTGTTAACGAGGATAACAGGTCCACCTTGAAAAGAAATAAGGTACATTTGCACACAGGTTTTGAAATTACTACAGGAGCCTCGTTAATGCACAGACACACCCAAATATACAACCTACTTTCATCAAGGTGTGCATTGCTGAGAGGCAGCCCACACACACACACACACACACACACACACACACACACACACACACACACACACAGGGCTATGTGCCCAACTCAGTCTGGAACTGATCACGTCTCATTAATCGCTGGAATTAATTAAAGCCGCAGGAACACTCTGCCGAGCCACAACCTGTGCTCATTTGCTTTGGCACATGTGTGTGAGTGTGTGTGCGTGTTTTCCATGGGGATATGTTTGAGTGTGTGTGGTGGGACTGGGCCGTGTGGATGAGGCCAGAATGTGTGTGTGTTTCCTCTGCGTGTGAGGGACAGTGTCAAAATGTGGTCAGAATGTGTGTGTGTGTTTATGTCCATTTGCTGAATAAATGAGGAATGTCCTGTCCAGGACTGTGAGTCCATATTAGACGAGTGTTAGAGGTGTGCCCTTTCAAAGTGTGTGTGTGTGTGTGTGTGAGTATGTGAGTGCGTGTGTGCATGCGCGTGCGAATGTCTCATTTCCATGGCCCAATATTTGCCATGGAGCTGAGCCCGGCCTTTAGCCTAATGAAGGAAACTAATCATGTCCTCTGATCACACACATACAAACTGCTCTTATTCCTGCACACACAACAGTAGACTGCGGGGAGAGATGGAGATGGAAGGAAGAATGGAGGGCGTGAGGCAGGGAGAAAGGATGGCGAGGAAAGAAGGCATTATGTACCCATAATGCTTCTGTCTGCGGTCTAAAGCCTGTACTTTGTTTTGAGCAGTTGCCAAAACAGAGAACTGACCTAACTCTTTCTACTGACACTGATCACTTCTCGCTCTGCTAGAGAAAACACTTAAGCTCTCAGAGGAACAGGTAATTTCCAGACCTCTAGAAAGTCTATATGTGAACTTTGGAAAACTGAAATTACCTCAGAGTCATCATTCAGTCTGACATTATAGGGATTTAACTTTTCCTTTGTTTATTTAATAAAATATTTAATGTAGGCTTTCTTAAAGGATAAGTGGGATCATCAGAATCTGGACCCTATTCTCGCACTTTTTAGCCATCGGTTCGGTTGATTGCAGTAAAACTAAATTCACCAAGGTGGGGATCAAATCTACAACAGAGTCGAAAACATCAGCATCAGCAAGAAACAAGCACAGGAAGCACAGGCAGACAGTCAAAAAGGCTTCAAAAAAGCCAAATGTTTATCAAGAAACAAAAACCAAAAGAAAAATCGCTATGGTTGATTTAATATCTGAATGATAGCATTTGTGGCTCTTGCTATGCTGTTCAGCCCCTACTTGGTTTATTATATTGGTGATCCCAGGTTTCTGCTGTCATTTAATTACTGACTCGATGACTGAAAATATTAAATATTTAAGTTAAAATTTCATACTGAGGAACAGAGATGGTGGTACAGTATTTTAAGTGTCAGCAATGTGATAAAATGCATCTGCGCTTAAATGCAGAAATGCACAAACATTGTCACACATACAGAAGTTGTCAACATTTATATGTTAATAAAAATGAATTGTAAATCCCAATTCCTTTGATTTTTGTATTCATTTTCTCTCTGTGAATGTGAGGTTATGTTCTCAGTTTGCATTTGTCTTAGGAGTCAGGTATGTTGCCCGTACCTACTGTAGTTTAAAGGTCACCAAAATTTGTATCCATGACAGAATTTGTTCGCTTCACCACTAAATACAGAATGAAGATTTTTTTAAAAGCACTGCTAGTTTAAATCAATGAGAAATAGAAAATAGAGAAATAAAATAGGACTTTGTCTTTCGGAGGAGACTGTTTTAATTTTGTGCCGTCACTTGTTGCAAGAGAAAGTGTCACACACCACACACAGGGACCTGTGTCTGTTTCCAGTCTCAGCACAGTGGCTTCTGACCTACAATGAGGCTCCCCCAATAGGCACACACACCCACACCCACACCCACACACACACCCACACACACACAGGAACACAGTAAGTTTTTATAGCTAGTGACAGCTGACGAATCCCCCCCACCCTGACCTGTAACCTTTGGCTCTGCCTTCTGTGTCCCCCTGCTAATTGACATGTCTCCTCTGATAAACTCTCCTCTCACACACACCCGTACTTTTTCTAAACAAACACACACACACACACAGAATAAGAAATTTTACTGCTTCCTATTTTAGTCCAACAAAAGGAAGGGACACTGTTTCCATATTTAAATTCTGCTTCAGTCAAAATGAAAACCTTTTCTCTATAGTGTACCTGATTACTACATACTGGCTTTTATGAACTAAGCATTGACGAGAGAAGGAGACACAACAGAGTTAAAGGGACACAGAGGACAAGTGATTAAGAGGAGTGCAGTAGCAGCTCCACTACAACATATGTTACCTATTTGGTTTTGCATTAGGCAGAGTGGAGAGACACAGAAAAAGGTCTACTCTTCCCAGGCCGTTGGTGGAAAAGTATACTCTACAATTCATTGCTTCCTTCTCGCCAAATTAAAGGTCCCTTGTTAAAAAAAAAATAGGGGAAGGGGTGGAGGTTGAGGGAATTTAAGGGGGATGGAGCAACAAAGAGGAACTTTTATTACAAAGAAAAACAGTCCCTGATCACCCAAACCAGCAAACTTTGTCCCCAAGGCAGCCTGTAGAGAGCAGGGCCTGTGAAATTGTTTTCAAAAGAGAAAAAAAATGAAAATATTGCCACAAAGTAACAATGGGAGACTGTTTACAAGTGTAATTATTATAGAACACAATTTTTCTGCACTAATTTTCATTCTACTCGCAATAATAATTCATCTTAATACTAAATAAATGCATAACATTAAAAAGAAAATTCATTAGAACCAAATATGCAAGTTGACTTCTTATCAACTTTTATTAATAATAGTCTAAAGAAGGAGATGCAGGACGTTATTTTACTAAGACTGTGGCTGCAGATAAGTCTGAATGTTCGGAACAATCTGCTTCAATAATTGTTGGAATTAAAGTGTGCCAGCTTGGCCACTACAGTATCTTATTCAGACAGTCAAATATATCACTGTTTTCAAAGAGTATTAAAAAGCATGTCCATTTTATTATTATTAGTTATGGGGGACGAACCTGTATAGCAGGAATGACCCAGACTAGCCACCATAAACTGTATTAGATTAATGGTTATATCCCATAACATAGCTGCCATGGCCTTAATGTGAAAAGCAGCAGGGGGTGTGAAGGTCAGTTCCACGAAGCTGGAAGCTTCACTTCCTACACCGGCCTCCCAGAGGAAGAGTGTTCATTCCTTCTGGAAGGTTCCCCCAGGAGCCAGAGCCTGAATGGACACTACCGCAAAAACACAGCCTCCTTACCACATGTTACATGACCTGAGGGGAAACGCATACACACATGTGAGTTTCCACCTCTCAAAGACTGTCTGGCTTGTTGATGGTTATCATAGCCAGAATAGTTCCTGCCCCTCCTTTTCTCCCCATTTCTTCCTCCACCCCTCTTCCCAAAATCGATTTCCTCTTTGTTCCCTCCGTCTCTCTGTTAGCCATAATTTACAGAAACGTATCAACACGCCTTTGATTAATTAGATTGCTTTGATGAAATTCCCTATTGCATCACACTGGCTTAATAAGAGTTGATATATTTTCCCAAAGTGGCTGTTTTTCCCTCTTTGTCCTTATTGAAACCAGAGAACGATAGATCAAATCTTTGAAAATGCAAAAAACATGTTTGTTTTGGACACATAAATATAACTACAACTATAAATCAAGAGTTCCTCAATACTGCACATTAAGTGGTTGTCTTGATGGTAAAGTCATAGAAAGACCATTAGACTTCACTGTTAACTAGAACCTAAGGCAGAGGGAAACCTTATAAATCATCAAGTTGTATGACCTGTATGAATATGTCCTACTTTGAAAGAACAGAAAAACTAAGAGGAAAAATCATGAAAAATCTGCGTCTATAATGGTCAGAATGTCAGTGCCCAGGATTGGCCATCATCTTAATTTTACAAAACATCATCTCACTTCCTGTTTCAACAGTTCCTCAATTTTGCACATTAATTGCTTGTTTTTAGTCAGCGTTTACTGTAAGCTAAGAAAGAAGGAAACCTACTAAAAATTCAAATCCTAAATCTTTATTTTGAATGAAAAAACAAAACAAAATCACAACTCACTCCATCAGCTTTCAACCATATCACACCATCCTGTTTGTACGAATGCAGCATGGATGCGTAAGGCCAACGTTAGATTACTTTATTGCTGACCTCACTCCAAAATACACTTACTGATAAAACTCTCGTACATTTTTGACGTTTTCATCAGTGTGATACCAATTAATTTGTATCTGGTTGGGATGACTGAAACTTGATTATTCCGGTCTAAGGTGTGGCTAGAGAAGTGGTTGTAAGTTTTTTTTCTTTTTTTTTTTAAACCTGAAAGGCGAGCACACACTAGTGCTTAATGTTGACGAGCAATCAGCGCCTGCTTATATTTTTTGACAGGTTAATGTTTTGTTTTGTTTTTTCATTTATTAAAATATCAGTGATCTGTGAGGCTGCAAGCAATGTGATGCTTTTAAAAATGCTGGCGGACCAGCTTTTTTTCATATAAATGAGCCGCATAAGATTCTTTGCTGCATGTGAAACTAATTGAGCTTCTGGTCTCTGCACTGTCTCAGCAGAACAAAAAGCTACTGGACCATTAAGATATCAGATTTTCCCACAGTCTTCAAGATACTCTCCAGAAGCCTACTGTTACAAAAGCTTTATCACCATCTTCAAGACAAATAACATTGAATGAGCTATCCCAACACAAGGTCAATGACAGGACTTAATGTCTATTAAAAGACTTGAACCTCTTGAACTTTCCGTTACAGGGTGCCACAAGGCCATATGCATTAGTCCGCCCTGGTACCCGACCAATCAACAAATATTTGGAACAGCGTCCTCATTTCTATCTGCGAGCATTAGCTTCTGACCAAGAATAGCATATCAGATAGAGCCACTGCAGAGACATTAGTGGAACATTACATACACATTAAACAGCCAAGCATCTCATCAGCGCTCCGTCAACACAACCAGAGCCAACAAATAGCTCATGAGATGGTCTGATAGCCATGCGGTGGGGATTTTGTTGGAATGTGTAAGCTTAGGAGTTACAGTATAAGAGCAAATGCTGCTACCTAAAAATGCTGTTGACAAGTTACAAGCCTAGAGATTAAAAGCAGACAAGAGGTCAGAGTGACGATGGGATGACCTTTCTTTCTTGTCCAGTTAGGATCGTAGAGGAGAGTCTTTGTTCCTTCTGCAGTTGCTTCTTATCTCTGACAGTGACCTCAGATATACCTCCACTCCTTTAACAAATAAACCCTGTATCTCTCGTTTCTGGTGACAAAACTAAGGCACCACATTTTGAATAGTTTTTCTTGGTTCTGTGGCTTGTCTTCTAAAAAAACTGAAAGAAATTTGCTTAAAAGTAAAAGCTTGGAGCTTTTTGAAGGGTATTTAGATTTTGGATGGGTTCCTTACTCTGATTTGACATTGGAAAACGTCATCAGTTAAGAATATTTAGATTGAAATTTTTATATATTAAATTTTAATAAGTCTCTACCAAACCACATTTGGTGTAAGTGTTGAAGTGATTTAAAACAGATCATTGAACAGAGAGCAAGATCTGCAGAAAGTACCAGAAGTTCAAAATGTGCAGGGAGAATCTATCCTTAATTTTTGTCTTAGCTGAATTTGGGACAAACCGAAATGGATATGAAAGATAATACTTTTTAAAGTTGCTGGTTAAAAACATGCACTGCATGTGCTGCAGTCTGTATGTGCTGAGGTCACACTTGACAAACTGCTGGATTTTAAGGAACACTGACTGAAGTTCAAATGGATTTAAAATATCTTTAATGCCCAGTTGGATATGGGGAACTCACAGCTGAAGACTTGGATTTAGAGTGGTTGACAAACATTTGGATGAGCAGAGCTCATGCTCGCCAGACTGGAGGAGCACACACGTGATGATTTGGAATAAGGGAAGAAAGCAGTTTTATTTTGAGAACACATTCGGCATGTTTGACTTGGGGTACACGCGTTTAAAAACCAGCTGTAATTTAGTGAACACACCACACTAATTTAAATGCCATGTAACCCCCGATTGGGCAAAAATATAAACTCTTGTGGCACTCCAACGTGCCTCCAAATCTAAAAACACTGAAGGGGAGTTTTTTTTTTTCCTCCCTACAAATTACCAATCCACAGCTGAATTATTATCGCTGCTTTGCATGCAAATCATAAATGTTTTCATCTTTTAAGTCATGGTGAATTTGCCTGACAGGTCACAGGTGCTGCCGGCTTGCTGTGTTACTGGCTGCGCTGGCAGGGAAAGGGACACTGCCACCCTCAATTTGTGTTATGGGATGAGATGAAACGAGTGTAAAATAGAAGAACTGCTGCGTATCTTCTGCAGGTTTCATACACAAATACAAAGGTGCACGAGTGCACGTGCACAGGCACACAGACATTCGCACACAGATCACAATCTCCTGTTTTTAAGAGAGAAAGAGCATGGGGGCCTAAAACAATTTTATTAAAATAGATGCACCTTCATTCTTCACTGTAGGATGTTCAAATTCTGTAATTTCTTTTCAATAATTTTTCAACTGTTACTGCTAGGCTTGTTGTTATGTTGCTATATATTGTTATATTGGGCTTTGGTATAAACTTCATCCACCAAATCAGTCCAAATTTGCTCCTCTTCCTCTAAGTTCAACCTCCCTATAAGCCAGAGCTGCTTGTCTGACATATCAGAATTAGGTTTGTTCCCACTCAGTGACTTCACACCCATCCGAGGGAAAAGAAATAGTATTTACAACATTATTAGAGTTACTTATATATTCGCTGGTCTCATTGTTTGAAAAACAAACAATAAAACAAACAAAAAATGTACAGTATAGCATATACACTTCTGAAAGTAACACAAAACTTAATAGCTTCCCTTTGACTATATGAAAAATGTGGTGTAGTTGAAATTAACAATTCGTGAAATCACACTGCATCATTTTTCCAATCCAATCCAATCGTATTTATTAAGCACAATTAAAAGAACAAAGTAGACCAAAGTGTTGAAGGGTTACATAATAAAATACAAGATACACCATACACACAATGAGACGCACATCAACAAATATATCTAGAGCCAGAATTCTTTTTTAAATAAATAGCCTAAATACCTACAACTGTCTCTCTGGGTTGAAAGCCAAGGAATAAAATTTTTTTTTAAGAAGTACTTTTAAAAAAATGTGCAAGGAGGGGGCCGTCCTAGGGGCAACTCATTCTGATTCATTCCACTAAAATCTTAAAATCAATCCTAAAACGCACTGGACGCCAGTGAAGGGAGGCCAGGACCTTGGACATATGCTTCAGATTCTAGTAAACATCGGCATTTTGGGTCAACCGAATCTCTTCCGTCTCTCTCCCTGAATCTATAGATGAATAAATCCAAGCAAGACATGTACATGTGGGCAGTTTGCTGCCATGTAACTAATACAGTTAACTCATAAATCCATACAAGTACACATAGAATAAATGAGATGGCAAGTAGGGTGATCAGTTTCGGTATGCTGTCACTGTGTCCTCAGTGACAATAATTAACAAGCTTGAAAAGTTTTAACTT
This sequence comes from Bujurquina vittata, assembly GCA_015106715.1. Lineage (NCBI taxonomy): Eukaryota > Metazoa > Chordata > Actinopteri > Cichliformes > Cichlidae > Bujurquina > Bujurquina vittata. Next base: position 8,809 of record VUQK01017140.1, read on the forward strand.
TATAAAACCTGTACCTTCAAAGCCATATGCATTTCCATACATATGGCTTCATTCTTGATTGTAGGTTTTAGCCTTCATCTTCACCACTGACCACACCCATTTTTACAGACCATAAAAACACATTTACACTGACACACTCTTCATTTCCACGTACACATCCAACATTCAAGGCTAGAGCCATCAGCCACATAGTTTACTTCCCATCTGTAAGGACACTTAAAATCAATTCTGTGACTGTGTGCACATGTGAGTTAGTGCGTATGGAGGGCCAAACAAGGGCTCATTTTCTGTCTGTGTTTTTATTCATGGGGGGCGAGCTGGGAACCGAGACTTCTATCTGTCACACCCATCAACAACCATGCACACATCTACAACAGAAATCCTTGGGTCAGAAACTCTGGCCACGGCCCCAGAGAATCCTGTTCAGGATGAGGAAACCTGCCCGCTGAGAGTGATGTGCGCATGTGTGTGTGTATGTGTGAGTGTGTGTGTGTGGCTGCTGGATGTGAGTAGCAGCTACACTGCGTGACAGTAAGTTGATAGCTCTGTTCCCTATGCTTCTGTAATCTGACAGACAGATTGACACAGCAGGACAGTGTATTTCAGCCATGTTAGTACAAGTTTCCTCTGGTTTCTTAACACTGACTCTCACTGAGCCACTACAAGTTTCATTGCCTCTGCTGCAGACAACACAACTCACAAGGGAGGGAAGGCTGGAGTGGATGGGTATGTTTGCAGAGTTATCTGTTTACATGTAAAGTTGGAAGATGCAACTTTAAATGTTATATGAATCACACACAAGACTTGAAACCCACTATACTGTATATGGACACCAACAGACTCAAACCTTCCTATTAGCAAACTGTAATTATATTTATTCGTGCCACTTGTATCCAGATTCTTATTCTTTCAGTTGCTTTCCAAAACTCCAAAGCTCTAGACTGACCAGTAAATCACCAGCTTTGCTTTTGTGCTTAGTTCTTTATTTGCCACAAAACACTGGCACAGTGGATTGGAGGTGGCAGTTCTCATCCACACTACTCTGCACTCTGCTGCAAACCACTCCAACACAACCTGGAGATCACCATTCCAACAAACTGGATCACATCATCCAAAAAAAGCAAATACTGAGGCCTCCAAACCTTTAACCCTCTGGCTATTACAAAGAAATTCTGTTCGTAAAAGTTATGAACCGAGTCGGTGACAAAGGGCAGCCCTGGCAAACAACCACGAGAGGAGTCGGACTTATTGCCAGTAATGAGACCCATGCTCTCATTATGGTTTTATAGGCACGAAAAGCATGTAAGAACAGATTTGATATCCCAGACCTGGAAGCACCCACCACAGGACACCCGCACAAAACTTGAGTCAAACTCCCATCGCCTCCAGAATCCTCAAGAGGGTGGTGCTCATCTTATCTACAAGATCAGGATGCAAGTGAGCAGGACTGAGGAGATCTCAGTGTTATATATTATTTTATATTATACTTTAAAGTACCGTACTTCAGTATAAAGTATCAATGAGTAATCCTTCCAAGTACAAAGAACAGCATTTGCTCTTTGATGCGTAACATTGTTTAGTTTATTTTTGAATTACTGATTTATTAGACACAGTTTGACTGTTCTTCAGATGATGTGAAAGTGCACAAAGGAAAATGCTAATTGTGTTTACTTCCTAGGATGTTTTGTTTGAAAAAGGGTGCTTTAGTTTCATTGGGGGGGTTTTACATGACTGATCGTCTCAAAGGCTGATTCATCTGCTTGTCTCATCTGGCGGGGTTTTCACAAACGCAGTGCTGACATTACCAGGAATACAAATGTCCCAATCAGCAGGATGAGAAATTTTTAATGGATTGTATCTTGCAGCTCCCTAGAACAAAGTTCATGTAATGATGGGCTCACCACAAATTCACATTAAGTGAGTGGGAGCAAAGTATCCTACAGGGAAAATCCCCTGTTGTGCACTAGGTGTGAGAAAAGGCAACCAGGTTTGGACTTTGTCCAGAAATCATATGTGAATTCAGCTTTTTTTCATCCAGTTTTTTTGGTTTGTTTGTTTGTTTTATTTTTTCACACAGATACAAACAATCAATAGCCTTAATTTTGATTCAAGCCATAATTGATAAACCTTTTCATGCTTACACAGAAATCAATTTGAAGGGGTTGAAGGTAAACAGGTAATGCAAATCACCATTCCGCACAAGCTGCAATACTGACATTCCAGATTGGCCTTTGCCAATAAGCAATAGAGAATTCTAATCACTGTGGGAGTAATGGCTGATGTTTGATGCTAATATGCATGAAGTGCAGTATTTCTAAAGTCTGAGTATGAAAGGTCAAGGCCCTATCCTGGTAGCTAATAGCTACTGCTTAGAACCTAAATCTATAATGGCTGTGGGTGGTTCATAATGCAGCTCAAGAAGGCCACTGACCACAAACTGACACTGTTCCTAATGAGTCCTCTACTGACTCAAGGACAGAGTTGAGTGAAGAGAGTGAACTCACCACTAGTGCAGAATTAAAGTTATTACTAGTTTTCTCCTCTAACAAAGTCAGGTAGATATAAGCATGTGTATGCTTGTGTGAGCGAGACACACGGAAATAATTAGTGTGTGTTGTGTGTGTGCGTGTGTGTGTGTGTCCCCGTCCTTACTCTGGATCATGTCTGTGATCCCAGGTGGGCTGCAGGGGAGGAGCAGACAACAAAAAAAGAGATGCAGCACCAGGAAAG
>VUQK01017141.1:6756-22293 GCA_015106715.1 Bujurquina vittata
TCCTGTCAGGGGAGAGCCGCTTCGTGACCGTGAGTTCTCAGCAGTCTCATGTTGTCCTGTCCGAGTTGTCTGCTGGGTCCACTTACTTAATAACTGTAACTACAACACACGGCCGATTCCAGGGTGACCCACTCACATCCATTATTACTACAGGTACAATCCTAGACAAGCTTACTATTGTACAGTGTAAGGCTGCTTTCTTTGTCTTTGTGTGCAAAAATGAAAATATAAACACTGTGGATAATCTCTGGACTGCAGTGCCTGCCCCTCCAACGCATCTTCAAGTCGTCAACGTGACAGACACCAGAGCGCTGCTGCAGTGGACTCCCAGTTTGGGGAAAGTAGACCGCTTCATCATTACCTATGAATCCTCTAAGAGTGAGTGTGGCTACACTGACATAATGTCTAATAATGAATAAGTGCTTGCGACTAAGCCAAGTGCTCTTCTTGTTGCAGATCCTAATATGACAGTGACCGTGATGCTATCAGGAAACTCAGTGGAGCACCAGCTGAGAAGCCTGCAGAGAGGCACCCTCTACAGGGTTAAAGTGCTGAGCCAGAAGGACAATCTGCAGAGTATGGCGATCTCAACTACATTTACTACTGCAAATGGTGAGCAGTGGGGGTGAAGTAATATCATAGTCTTAAACAATATGGAATGGTACACGATGAGTAGCCCAGTGCAGCTGTTGGGTTGTAAGTGAGTAAAATTAATGTCAATGGGCTTCTTGTGTCTCACAGTGGTCAAAGCCAGTGAAGTTGGTGCTCGAAGTGCAGTTATAAGTTGGAGAGCTACCTCTGTCATTTATCACAGCTACAGAGTGCTCTATCAGCTAGCCGGAGAGGAGACAAAGGTTGGTTGCAATTCTTCGTCTTTAGCATACAAGGAGAGCCTTAACTTTTACCGAATTTCAAAGCTTGATGCATGTTTCTGTGGGTATATTAGGAGGTGAGCCTGGAGCCCACCATCACAGAGTATAAGCTGACTGGACTTTTGCCCATGTCCCGCTACTTTGTCGTGGTGCAAGGCGAGAAAGATGGACAGTATATGCCAGTTGTCACCACAGAATTCATCACAGGTATGGTTTGCAACATAATCCCAGCCAATGAATCTGCTCCATCTTGTGATTACTCTAACAAAGATTTTTCTTTCTCTATTAGGAAAACTACGCTTCCCTTTCCCTACTGAGTGCTCTCAGGAGCTGCTGAATGGAGCTCTGCACTCAGGAGAGGTGGATATTTACCCTCACGGAAGAGAAGGGCAAGCAGTAAGAGTCTATTGTGACATGGAGACTGATGGAGGCGGCTGGACAGTAAGACAAATTGCTGTTACTTGAATAAAGCTGTAATCTAGACAAATGACAAAATGGTTTAGAAAGAAGCCGCTGTGTTTTGCAGGTGTTCCAGAGGAGGATGAATGGAAAAACAGATTTTTTCAGAATGTGGAGTGAATACAACGCTGGATTTGGAAACCTGAGTGAAGAGTTCTGGCTTGGTACAGTTAAAGCAAACTCTACTGATCACTGTATCTGAATCAAAGTGGGTTTTCTGTCTTGTTTTTAAAACTACATCTGCCTAAACAGCACGCTTTTCCCCAACTGCCACCAGGAAATGAGCTCCTGCACAACCTGACCAGTGTTGGCCCCGTGAGTTTGAGAGTGGATATGCGATCTGGAAACGATACCGCCTACGCTCACTACACCAACTTCTCTGTCGACTCAGAGGAGCGGCACTATACACTCACTGTGTCCGGCTACACAGGAACAGCAGGTCCACTTTTAAACTGTATTAAAATTAAACATTTACATTTATACCTGACAATTTAGATCTTTATATCAATACATTTTTGTGACAGGCGACTCCATGAGGTACCACAACGGTCGTCCGTTCTCAACCCGAGACAAGGACCCTGATCCCCTGGGGTTCCACTGCGCCAAGGCCTACATGGGAGGCTGGTGGTATAAAAACTGCTACAAGGTCAACCTCAATGGTCTTTATGGCGTCAACAGTAAGAATCAGGTATGATTAATCTGTGCCGACCTCTAAATTACTTTACCTTCTGTGATAAAGCACACTGGCCAAATATGATTGATTTCCTTTTTCTGCTTCTGCTGTAGGGAGTAGTCTGGATCGACTGGAAAGGTAAAGACTCGTCCATTCCCTTCGCTGAGATGAAGTTCAGACCCTCCAGGTTCTCCCCTGCAACTCATGGCTAAAGATGCATCAGCCTCCACAGAAAGCCTGCATCTGACATGGAATTAGAGCTCCAAAAGTCTAAAGAACAATGGCTCTCACAGTTTCTGCATGTCTCTTTCCAAATAAAATTCCCTTTAATTAGTTTTGATAGCCATAACTGCTGCTGTCAGGACATTTGATTCAATATGCAAGTATTTTTTCTGGGCTCTTTTGTATACTGTTCTGTCCGACCCATCCATTTCACAGTTTTGTTTTGTGCACCACAATGGTCTACCACCCCACTACTACTGTAATTAAACATGCACTGTCTCACTCCATTGGAATAAATGTGGCTAACATCGGTCTTCTGGTTCTTTATTTCCTTAAACTAATCTCTCACTTTGCTGTGCTTGTGGTGTACAAGATAGAGAAACACAAGCATGACTGATTGCAATGTCAACTATATTGTGTTAACATGCCCTTCAGCAAGTCCAAATGATGTTGATCAGATTGTCTCAAGCCACATTTATCACATCAAGAGACATGTTGACCTAAAAAATATTTGGACGTCCTTGATTTCAGCGAAAACACCAAACACTGTGTCAACATGACGGGCTTTAAGACCCATGAGATGACTATAAATGTTCAGAGCAGCATGCTATCCAGCTTTCCAAAGTGAGACTGCAGCAAGGAGACACTAAACGATGATGGAAATATCAGTAGTCAGTGTGGGAGCTACATTCCTAGCTCTACTGCTGTTTGTGGTGCTGAATTTGATTTCTGGCCGGAGACGCACAGATGTTCAGGAAGAGCACAAGGGAAGTAAGTCTGCAGTTGAATATCTATGCACTGCCTTTTTATGGCACGTGCTCATGGTGGATGTGATAAATGCAACAATTAAATTAAAAACATAGAGAACTACAAAAATGAAACTGGCTGTTATTATAAATTACTCATCTGTATCCATCCTACTTTGTCTTTTCTAATTCTGTGTAGAAGCTGAATCTAGACATCTGTACCAGTTCCTTCCCCGCTCCCTCCCAGGCCCTCCCAGCTTCTTTCTCATTGGCAATATGATGGAGCTGATGCATGATCATCTACCAATTCACTTAACCAATTTGGCACAACGCTATGGAAAAATTTATCGCCTTAAATGTGGAAACACAAGTAATCACTAATTAATAAATTTTGCATTATTTTTAAGGCTGGCATTTTAATTACAGATATTTTCAGTAAGGTTTGAATCGCTATAGCACCAAAATACTGCATGTGTACTGTATTTTTTCAGCTATGGTAGTACTTAACAGCAGTGAAGTGATAAGAGAAGCACTGGTGAAGAAATGGTCTGACTTTGCAGGGAGACCGATTTCATACACAGGTAAAGAACTCAGTTCAATACGGAGGTTCTACATAGCTATTATATGTCCTTATGATCCTAACTCACTTCTATCAGGAAATATTGTATCTGGGGGCGGTAGCAACATCTCTCTCGGGGACTATACTGAGAAGTGGAGGGCACAACGTCGTCTTGTCCACGGTGCTTTGCAGCGTAGCTGCCACAAGTCTTTGCATGATGTGATTGAGAGGCAAGCGCTGCATCTGTTAAAGGTAAATTTAACAATCTGAAGCAGAAGATTTTCGAAGAAAGACTTTAAAGTGTCTTCAAAAAAGCCTCACTTTTGAAAGGCTCTCTGTTTAGGTATTGATGGACTATCAAGGCAATGCTGTAGATCTCACAGAGGATTTCACAGTGGCAGCCAGTAATGTCATCACCACTTTGGCTTTTGGAAAAGAAGTGCGTATTCTTCCTCCCCAGTTCTATTTGAGGACTATTAAATAAACAGTAAAATGTTCATCAGTGTGCAGTTCTAACAGTGCATTCATATAGTTCTGTTATTTAATCAGGCAGTGAAACTCTTGAGGATAAGAATCTCTTTAATGGCAGTATCATGATCCCTTTGTTTGTGTACAGTGTCTGTGTCTCATTTCTTTGTGTTTTGCAGTATGATAAGAGTTCATCGGAGCTGCAGGAGTTGCACAACTGTCTTAATGAAATTGTCGCCTTGTGGGGCTCCTCTTGGATTTCAGCCCTGGACGCCTTCCCACTGCTTAGAGTCCGTAAATATTCACCTTCCAGACTATAGGTCAAATGAATAAAAGCAATACTCTGGTTTGAATGGAATTTCCCCCATTCTGTCATTTGTTCTGTCAAAGAAATTACCCAATCCTGTGTTTGCCCATCTTCTGAAAGAGGTGGTCAGAAGAGATGAAATCATCAGAAGGCACCTCAACAATTACAAGGTTAGTAATTTGAGATGACAAGAAAATAGAGGTCTGATTATGATCACAGGACAACAAACAATACTTTAAGTGGTTTTGTGAAACCAAATACAAAAATTTAAATAAATAAAATTGTTTTTAATCCAAATCAAGTGTGTGTGATACTGTGTGTATCTGAAACATTTCATTTTAATCTGCTTTTGTTATTTATTTGGGCAGTCACAGGCCAAAACAAATGAGGACGCCATCACAGAATCCCTCCTCCAGGGACTTGATAATCATGGCATCACAGAACACGAAGGGGTGCGTACACACAGTGAATACAAGGGGAGACTCTTCATGGTTTCAGATGATGCAGTGTTTTCTTTAATAAATCTCCTGAAGTCCCAATAATTTTGCAAACTACAGTATGATGTAGTTTAAGACAGCAATTAGAATCAGAAGCACAAAATACTGTGCAAAGTACTAAATTACATGTTTTCATGTTCTCAGCTCCTAACAGATGTTCAAGCTCACATGACAACAGTGGACCTTCTCATCGGGGGGACAGAGACCACTGCGGCCTGGCTGAACTGGATGGTGGCCTTCCTCTTGCACAGACCAGAGGTATGGGAAATTACTATCAGTGATTTTTTTAAAACATGATTTTTTTTGCTAAATCTCTGTCGTTTCATGTTTTAATCTACAGGTGCAGGAGAAGGTATACGAGGAGCTGCGCACAGTATTGAATGGACAGTACCCTAAGTACAGTGACAGGCACAGACTTCCTGTTCTCAGCTCTCTGATCAATGAGGTGCTCAGACTCAGGCCAGTTGCACCTTTGGCAGTACCGCACAGAGCCATCAGAGACAGCAGGTCAGCTGGACACCAGGGAACACACAAAGAGACAGCACTGACTACTTTTTCTTTCTTTTTTTTCTTTCTTTCTTTGATGTGTTTTGGTACAGCCTGACACAAAACAAGTCTCAAAATCTAGCACAGGCTTAGATTTCTCCAAAGGGAGTGCTGTAATTAATGAAGTATGCTGGAATGTAAAGCTGGGCGCATGAGGAATTGCACAACTTGGCAAAGCTCTTTTTCTTAGATCAGGGTTATGAAGAAGCATCTGCTTGAATTATCTATCCATCCATCCATCCTCTTTCACTTATCCTGTTCAGGGTCGCGGGGGGTGGGTGGCTGGAGCCTATTCCAGCTGACACAGGGTGAGAGGCAGGGTACACCTTGTACAGGTCGTCAGCCAACACAGAGAGACAGACTACCATGCATATTCACATTCACACCTGCTGGCATTTTAGAGTGACCAGTTAACCTAACCCCAGTAAGTGCACGTCTTTGGACTGTGGGAGGAAACCTACACGGACATGTGGAGAACATCCAGACTCTACACAGAGAGGCCCGGGCCAAGGCGGAATCAAACCCAGACCTTCTAGATGTCATTCTAGCTAACCACCATGCCACCGTGCTGCCCATCTGAATTACCCTCAGAAAAATAGAATTTTTTTTAAAACAATAAGCACCACCATTTTTAATTTTTGTTTTTTGTTTAGAAAGATGCGCAGAGAACTGAAAAAAACAAAGAAAAAAAACCCTGTACAGATGAACTATGAAAAAACAACATATTTATATTTAAATGAGCAGTAATACCACAAAGACTAGCCTGATGTACACATTTTCTGTTGCTGTTCTGGATCTTTTTGAAGCATGTTGCTTGACTCACTGCTTTTGGTTTGCATTATGACAAATGTATGACTCCTGCTCATGTTTAGCATTGCAGGTTATTTCATCCCTAAGAACACTGTCATCATTCCTAATCTTTTTGGAGCTCACCATGATCCCGCAGTTTGGCCTGAACCATACAGCTTTAAACCAGGTACTGTCCCAAATGTTGGGTGAGGTGCATTCATTTGACTTGGCTCGGCAGATCTCAAATAAAGTAGTGACTCGCCCTCTCTTTCAGAGCGCTTCCTGGAAGGAGGAGGAGGAGGCTCCACCCGTGCCCTGATCCCTTTTGGAGGGGGGGCTCGACTCTGCCTGGGAGAGTCTGTGGCCAAAATGGAGCTTTTTCTGTTCACTGCCTACTTGCTGAGAGATTTTCAGTTCTTCCCGTCTGACAGCAAGGCCTCTCTGCCTGATCTGAGAGGAGTTGCCAGTGTTGTGCTCAAGGTCAAATCCTATAAAGTTATAGCACAACCAAGACTTGTGACTACCTGAGCTGCAGCTGATGCATTGCTGACTTGTAGCTTATGTTGTGTGCGCATTTATGTTTCATGTATTTATATTTTCTCCTTATTCTTCATAATCTTTCTGTTGGAGGCTATCCTACACTGTATTAATCACAGTCAATGCAGGCATCACTAAATAAAATGTCCACAAGCCATTTATTTCATCTATGGCACTACATAAATAACTGCATAGTTGGTGCTTATTAATGTTCACAGTAGAATTATATAATTTATTTCACATGGCTTGCAGTGCTAGATGACCTAAGCATAAATCCACAGAGATATTTTCAGTATATTTGTTAAAAATAAATAAATTGCATCATAGAAGAATCACTTTCACTCAGCCTGACAGCACCACCCAGGGGACGAGCCCTAAAAATGCTACACACACACAGTGTATGTGCAATATTCAGTTTATCAGTTGTTTGGGTTTTCATGGTTAATAGCCTGAAATGTAGAAGTTATGATTATTTAAAATAAAAATAACCCACACAATAGTGACCGCATTAATGTGATAAAAATGTTGAATAAACATGAGAGAGCCTATAAATATGTAAATAACACAAGCATGAGGTTCTCTTATGAGTCAGTCTCAGCAGATAAAAGTGAGGTTGCTGTGTCATTTCCTGTGAAAGTGTTTTGTAAAACTTCTTCTGTCCAAGCATTTTGCAATAAGAAAGAATAGCTGGCAGAAGGACGATGGATTCCCTTTCATTGTTGGGACTCTGTCTTTTTTATCTTTCACAGGCCACAAGCGGACATCAATCAGCTGGTAATTATACAAATAAACCTATAAAATAACTAAACATAATTAAATATGTACACACACAATACTTAAAGAGCTACTGCATATGCCTTGAGTTTCTCCTGTCTGATTTTTGTTTTACTGAAGAGGTACTATCAGACAATACTTATAAAAAAGCAGTTGAACATCAATGAATGCCTGTTTAGTTACTTATACTGCATCATGGCAAGATTCCAAGTAAAACTGAACTCACAAAAGTAACTATCATATTAACCGTGTTTATGAATAAATAAGTGATCTCAGAGTTCAGGAGCTCACACCTATGTGGCTGCTACTTTTTTCCATTGTATGGTAGATATAAGTTTAATTTTAAAAATCTATTGTTTTGTTAATTTGTTCAATTATTTTTTTAAATGCATTTTTCTCTAAGTTTTTCCAATAGACTCTTTGCTGATGGTCGCCTTAGAAGGAGATAGCGTTACTTTGCCATGTGGTATACCGTCTATCAAATCGTGCTCCTCTATTAACTGGGATAGAGTGTTTAGTTCAACTGAGGAGGTGATAAAGAAAGGAAAAGTGACTGCGGCAAACAGCCTCAGGTATCACCTGCTGAAGGACTGCTCTCTGCAGATTACTAACCTGGTGCTCGATGATGCTCAACTTTACACTTGTAAAAGTGAAACGCTCAATTTAACTGTTTCACTTCGGATTCTCCACAGTAAGTCTTTGTGCTTCATATGTGTTTTTTTTCATTGATAGAGAAACGGTATGTAAAAATATCACAGTGGTCATTTTTTATTCACCAGTTATTGAGAACCAACATCCTGTACAAGCCACAAAGCTGGAGCTGCATTGCTACCTGAGTATATATAAAAGAACTGTCCCCTGTACCAACCACAATGGGCTACGTATCAGGTGGAGCACTGAGGATGATACACCAATAAATGGAAGTAGATTTATTATTGAACATCCACATAATTGCTTCTCTAAACTGATCATTGATAAAAAATTGACAGACCACCATAGAACATGGAGATGTCAGGTAACTCAGAATGACTCTGTTAAAGCCACCCTCGGATATGTGACAACAGTAAAAGGTGATCTACTGACCTTACATGAAATAAGAGGCGTGGTTTAATGTGTACAAAGTGTAACCACTTCTCCCTATTCCCCAGATGGTTTAGAGGAAGTGTTTGCTGCGGTGGGTGAGTCAGTGTCACTAACTTGTGGCACCGCTTCCTCTCTTGGTGTGAAGTGGTCTTTGTGTGAAAAACAAGTGAGAGACAAGACCTTAAATGATGAAGTCCAAATAAAGGCTCATGTGAATAAAGACTTCTCGCTGGTTATTAGCAAAGTGAGTGTTCTGCATGCTGGAGACTACCAGTGCTCACAGTCCACAGGTGAACAAAGAGTGCTCAATAAAATCCGGCTGCATACGCTTGATGGTAAGTGCTGAAACTCTGTAGTTGCAGCAGCACAAACAAAAAAAAGAGCTGACGTCTCATCTCTCATTCTCCATCTTTACAGTAACTGCAGAGTCTGCAGGGCCAGGAGGGAATCTCACCTTGATCTGTGTGCTTACCTGTGCTAAAGAATGTGAAAAAGACTTTGAATTATCTTGGACAGGAAATGCCCATGAAGGCTGGCAGAGTAAATTGATGAACATCAATAATACCCTAATAAAGAAGCTATTTCTCCCAGAGTCATCAAAGAGATCATACGAAGACACAACCTGCTCTGTGCGCAGAGAGGGTGCTCTGATGGCATCAAAGAGGTGGTACACCGCAAACCGTAAGCATGAATAACTGCACTGTTGCCTCTTCTACTCAATGCAACCTCTATTTTTGAGTAAACCTGTGGTTAAAATGTTACATTTTCTCAGCTCTGCAAACACCTGCGTGGGTAGCCCTCCCTCTAATCATTCTCATAGTGGCGGGAGGAGTCTGCATACACACCAAGAGGAAGCGCAACAAGGATGGAGGTACTGAATCTGCAAACTGCAACTACTATATATGAATTATTATAAAACTTTATTGGAGCTTAAACATTACCACAGTGACCAGAGTGGGTTTTCCTTTCTTGTTCTGCAGCTAATGATCAGCCAAGCACTGAAATGGTAAGGCATCAGAACTACCAGATTATGACGAGTCAATGTCCTAGTCAATGTCCTAATGCGCCAACGCTGCCGTTCTTCTCCGCAGACTCATGTGTACGAGGTTGTTCAAGATGTGCACAACGAGGAACAACAACAGCAGCTCCAATTAAAAAGAGAAGGAGCCACTGCAGCTGACAGTTTTTATGATTTATTACAGGCTGTAAACTAAAGTGAAACAGCAGGATCGTCTTTGTCTTTACTTCTACCTTTAATCATCAAAAAAACATGGTTTACAAAACTTGTTTTGAAAGGGGATATTTTTATTCAAGAAGAAATACACTGTAAATAAACATATATGAATACATTGTATGCATGCGTGTTTGATTTAAATAGTCAATAATAAATCAATGGTTCCCAAAGTTAAAAATGCTGCGGCCCACTTAAAAACCAGAACACCCCCCCCACGCCCCCCTCCCCCATGCTCTCCCCACACACACACATTTGTCACAGTCGTCTGATAGCGATCGCCTGTGAAATTTTCTTTGCTTTCATCAACACACAAAAAAAAGCGATGCATTTCCTTGAAAACTGGATTCAAAGAACATAAACAACACAGGCAACCTGCTAACGCTACAAATTTCAATACAAGAGCAGGAAATTTAGATCAAAGTACTGTAATAAGCACCTCTTATTACCAATTTTAATTCACTTCTTATATGAATAAATACATTTATATCAATATGTAACTATACATACTTGTGAGTAATTTCAAACTGGTCTAAGTGATTAGATTATACACGTTTGATTTTTTTTTTTTAACCATGATCTACATTTTATAATCCACACCAGAAAGCAAGGATGAGAGATACAGGAGAATCTTCTTGTTCTTGAAAATGGCTACTTTTTGACTGCAATAAAGGAGAGAAATGTGTTGACATTCTGAGGGCTGAAATTCATAATAATTTCATAAACAAAGGCATGACTTCATACAACTTACAAGTAACCAAGGTTTCGTCTGGCATATGGTACAGGCTGTTGACTCGGCTTGAAGGATCTGTGGGAAAGAGCGAACAAAAAAAGATCTTTATGAACAGAAAGGCATCATAATAGTTCCGGGCTAAACGAGGTAGTGAGAAAAGAGCTTGACACTCACCCATCAAAGGTGTGACATTCTCATACATAGACGCACGATTATCTGATTAATGAGAAAACATGGAACTATGAAAAAATGCAGCACTACATTAGGTTAGATATGACTGTATGATTGCATGATAGAACTGAAAGCGCTTAAAGTCTTATCAAACCCTCAAAGCGCCTCTGCTGTAGCTGGCCGGCTCTCTGGGTTTTGCGTGTGCGGTACACAAATAATCCTGTCAATGAACTAATTATGATGATCCCCAAAATGACCAAGGCCACAACTATAGTGAAAAAGTCACTCTCTTCCAGCCTTTTTGTCGGTGAGGTCTTATTGGCTGTTGGTTCTAAAGAGAACAGGGAGAAAATTAAAGCAACGCCACAGTGAATGAAAAAAATTAGTGATGCAATCTGATGAATGTGCATGACAGAAAATGCAAACACACCTGAGAGACTTTGAGTTTCTGTTGCAACAGTCAGCACTGTCGTGGCCACAAAAAGTGAATGAAAAAAATTAGTGATGCAATCTGATGAATGTGCATGACAGAAAATGCAAACACACCTGACAGACTTTGAGTTTCTGTTGCAACAGTCAGCACTGTTGTGGCCACAAAACCATCTTCATCTTAATTAAAGAAATAGGAATGTTACAATTACTTTTGTGCATTGGTGATTGTTGCTTGTGATAGGTCAAAGTAAAAATAGCTTAAAAAACTAACCTTGGACATAAAGTTTGGTGTCAAAGCAGCGCTGAGTTTGACCAAGCATGTAACTGCATCTATACCAGCCAGTGTCTGTCTGGGTCACAGACTGGAAAATCAGAGATTTGCCATTAGATGTGGCTCTTTCAAAGTCGATAGAAAAGCGTTGGTCTCCTTTCTGTATTGCCCAGGAAATGTTTTGAGGTCCTAATGTTATGTTCACCGGGCAGTTTAGCTGAGCAAACTTTTTGGGTGCTGCCTTCACGGATTCAAGGGTTTTGCAATCTGAAAGATCATAAAAAAAAGAAATCATTTGATCTACAACTGAGTTTTATTCTTTATTTTGTTTCACTTATTATTTGTAAAAGATAATAGATAAATGAGTAAATATTTTTACCTTTTATTTTCAAAGATATCTTTTTGGCCAAAACAAGGTCCCATCCTTCCCACATTTCACAAGTGTACAGTCCTTCATCAGATTTTTGGGATTTTCTCAGAAAAAGGCACCTTTGTCCATTTTCATCAACTTCCCATTTTGACGGCTCCTTATCTTTGCTCGGCCACCTATACATAACCCTCTGTTCATTGGTCTCTGTAACATACTTTGTCCATTTGTATCTGTACCTGACTGGATCGGTCTCATTTGGACCGAGACAAGAGAGAGCTACATCTTCTTCTTGAAACGCTATCACGCTCTCAGTACCTGGTAAGCCAAAAGTGAAATAATGAATCTATACATACTAGTTCATGCATAGCAGTCAAAGAAGCAAATATTGCATGTTGGATGTTTGGACAGTGTACATCAGAATATTCAATATCAAAATACCAGGATGCAGATTTATGGCATACAATTACATCGCATTACTTGTTTAGAGCTACTCTGGTATACAGCAAGTAAATCTTCTATTATTTCACGGTGAAGGACCTCTGAATATATAAAATGCATTTATAATGACGTAATCAGATAAAGATATAATCCATCGAACTACTCACCTCTGCATGCTGATATGACCCTTACCAGACCTAAAGAAAGGAAACCCTGAAGATAAAAATGTATCATTTTTTCTGTGTAATGCAGTGCGTGAAGAGACAAAGAACAGTCTCCTCCAGACCTTTTTGTTTTTGTTTCCACCTATTCTCACTTCCCTGAACTTATACAGGAGTCTCATCATGAAACCACGACCAGTCTTTTAATTTTAATTGATTATGTGAGCAACAGTACCACCCTGTGGCTAGAACGGGGCATTACAATTGGCCAGCTTTGCTGTCAAGTGTTGTTTTTATTACTCTCATATTTAAAGTTGGGTGAGGAAAGTGATAAAACTGCACTTCGAGCACTGATGTGACCGCCTCCGAAGGCATTTAATTTCCAGCTTTTCGGTTGACACGCACATGTCACCTTGGAGTTACCTTCAGGTGTGAATGTGCATGACTGTGAGAGTAAATGAAAAATGAAAAAAGAATGGCACTCTCAGTGAAGAAGCTGTGAGCAATAAAATTCTAATGCATTTCAAAAATGACTCAAGCATCAATCTGCAGACTGATGTGTAAAAGAAAAATCTTACTGCTACATAAAATCCAACAATCATTTTAAAGTGGTGATCACTTCTCTCGCCGTGAATATTATTGTTTGTGTCATTCGCCTGACCTTATTTGCTGTGGGCCTCAGCGTGACAGAGGAACCTCTTGCGTCTAACTGAAACTTTGTCACTTCACTTCCTCTTCTGGTTCAATTTATAGAAGCACCATCATAACCTTTTGCTGCTGGTTTCACAGTTTCTCAGCCCTCGTCACAGAAATGGACAGCGTTCAAGGTTAGTTTGGCTTTCTTTCAGTTATAGTTGTTCCGCTGTACTTTAAAGCTTTAACCAGCCTGGTTAACACAGGAATGAATATATTTATTTCTATTTTGACAGTTGTTGTTGTTGACTATTGGTTTCTCACAGGTGGTAAAGCATTTGGTCTTCTAAAGTCTCAACAGGAAGAAAGGCTAAGCTCTATCAATGAGGTGAGTTGAACAAATGACCGTATATTCAGACTGTCGTTTCACACTCTGTGATACTAAATTGTGTATTTATCGTATTATTAGGCTTTTCTCACAGATCCTAAATATGAAGGAGAGGAAGATCTGGCCTCAAAGCTTGAAATGTTTAAAAGTGAGTACCAATAACACCTCAGGTCATTGTTTATTTGGTGCATGTTCATGCATTTTGGAATAACATTATATTGTTTGCATTGCAGAGAAATACATGGAGTTTGATCTCAACGACAACGGGGAAATAGGTAAAACGTCAGCAGCCTTGTATCCCTAAAACTTTTGGAGGTTTTTGCTTCTTTTCTTTTTTTTTAAACAACATCAAGCAAGTGTTACTTCCAGTGGTGACTCACTCATAATGAACTGTTGTCTCAGATCAGGCGTACAAGCACTTTTTACTTCATTTCTTTCCGTGAACTCACAATTTTATAGATATAATGGGTTTGAAGCGGATGCTGGAAAAACTTGGATTGGCCAAGACTCACCTGGAGCTGAAAAAAATGATGTCAGAGGTGGTTGGAAGTAACACAAAAGACACTATCAGCTACAATGACTTCCTCAATATGATGCTGGGAAAGAGAAATGCAATTCTAAAGCTGTGAGTATGAAATAAGGCACAATTCAGAGCATAGCTGGAGACTGTGAGTGGAGTCCCAGGTCAAATAAGTTTGAGGGGAAATGAAGTTCCTAAATAACTCCAACAAACCAAATCTGTGTTTGTATCTGAAGTTAATTTAGGAATGATTTTCATCTATATTAACTTTAAGTTTCACTAGTTTTTTTTTCCCTTTCATTTTACGTGCTATTTGCACATGCTTTGCAGTTTGTCTTTGTCCTGAAAAGTATTTTCATAAATTACCTGAAACTACTCAAAAGTTCTACTGCTTGCTGAAAATAAAGAAACAAAACTATAATATCTAAAGTTTGCAAAAATGCATTTTAAAGCAGCCAAAATGTATTTTCTTCATTCAAGGATCTTGATGTTTGAAGGCATGGGAAAGGAAGAAGAGCAGAAAGAGGTCGGACCACCACGTCGCAAAACCTTTTCAGACCTGCCCTGAAAGATCTCCCCATCCCAGCAGAAGTCAATCAACAAGTCTTTTTTTCTAGATTGTAAAATCAACTAAAGGTATTGTTGGAACAAATGCAACATACAGTAAAATGTGTATGTTTCATGCAGTAATGTGAACTAGCCTACATGTATTGTTCTAGATATTTGGCTAAGTAGCTCAATATTGTGAAATGTACAAGGAAGTGGCAAAATGTGATCATTGGCAGGTCAGTGTTTCTACAACACAAGTTCATTAAAAACTACATGCTGAAACAGTCACTGTTCTTCTGTTGCATTTGTTAAAGTGTAAAATTTAATTTCATTACTTTTCTGTAGACACACACACACACACGCACACACACACACACACACACACACAGATATAAACTGTTGTTGGCTAAAACTGCCTAAAAATAAATCAATACATCAAATGCATGCAAAAGTATATCTGAACTGTGCAAACACTTGCGTTTACTCATCTTTCTATTAGATTTTTTTCACATTAAATTAAAAAGAAAATTCAGACAGAGGAGACACCTGTTAATTGTCACACTCAGTTTGGAATGAACAACTGTTTACATTATTACAAGATTAGCCTTCTTGAGTTAAGTTGGATCATCTCTTTCTCAGATAAACTGCCCAGTAATAATAGGAGTTCAGATGTGGGATATCTTAGAGAAAATGAAGGGAAAGTTGTTGTTGGGTTTTTTTTGTTTGTTTGTTTTTTTATTGCACCGCTTGTAAGTTTATCTGTAAATTTTTAGATCCTTTGTACTCGCCTTTGTATGCGCCCCTGCGTCATCGGGGACTTTATTTTGAAAACACCGCATGACCGGAAGTCATATTTCATCCAGAGGGAGAACAGCCTAGCAAAGCTTACAAATTGATGATTTATTTAATATAAAATAAAGGTGAGTGGAAGCGACTGTTCGTAGCCAGTTATATACAGATACAGGCGGTGTTTATATTAATAGATAGTGTTGTTACAGTAATACATTTTCTCAGTTTCGCACTTTACGTCTTAGCACGAACCTTAGCCAGCATGCTAAATCAAGAGCTGACGTAGGTCGCAGAGGCAAATCTGAGCTGCATTAAAGAT